>JAODAL010002843.1:0-186106 GCA_025379985.1 Phyllomedusa bahiana
GCAAGGGTTTATTCCCAAAATCACTTATATAGCAGATATGAGCTAATCTGTGTGTTCTACACCAAAAACGGCCTGGGGGTCGGTCACAAACCCCCTTTTCTGTGATTGGCTGATGATATTTCATTAGTGGGGGGGACACATCACCTGGATGGCACATGTCCATGTACTGTGTTTGGTTTGCTGCATTTCTGTGCTTTTCCCCCCCTGAGCTTGTAAAATGAAAGTGAAACTAGCTGCCTCAGCTTTCTATGCTGACTGTGTCTGTATAATAAATGCTGTCTGAGCTTCTCTATGCTCTTCTCTCAGCCCTAAGTGAAGGATCTGGGCAATTACTGAGTCTGCAGCTGCTAGTTACACTATCCCCCATATAACACAGCCTTATACAGTCTGTTCCCATCACCCATATAACACAATCTAATACACTGCTCCTCCCATATAAAACATCCTTATGTAGTCTGCTCTACCTCCTGCCTGATAACACATTTGTTTCATCAGATCAGACTGTATGTATAACTGTTTACAGCAATACATGTGTTCTGGTTACAAGGAGCTTGTGCAGCTTGGATGAGAGCTGACAGCTCTCCAGGCATGAGAACCATTGCAGGAGGTCTGCAGAGCTGTGATATCCTCTTCCTTCCACTGCGTACACAGAATGATGATGTCACTAGTCTTAAGTGAGGGAAGACATACCTAATGGGAGGGAGAGACCCACCTACTAGGTAGAGAGACCACCTACTTAGAAGAAGGAGAGACTCGCCCCTGGATTTGAAGCTGTAACAGACAGAAACATCTCAAGTCTGCGAAAGCCAATGATGAGAAAACCACTTTAAGTGTAAATGGCCAAATCGTGCCCAAAGTGTCAATATTTTGTGAGGCCACCATTATTTTCCACCAACTCTCTTGTGCATGGAGTTCACTGGAGCTTCACAGGTTGCAGCCACTGGAATCCTCTTGCATTCTTCTATGACAACATCATGGAGTTGGTGGATGTTAGAGACCTTGCGCTCCTCCACCTTCCGTTTGAGGATACCCAAGAGATGCTCAATAGGGTTTAGGTCTGGAGACATGCGAGGCCAGTCCAGCACCTGTACCCTCATTTTCTTTAGTAAGGCAGTGGTTGTCTTGGAGATGTGTTTGGGGTTGTTATTATGTTGGAATACCCAGTTTCTGATGGTATGAATGCTCTGCTTCAGTATTTCACAGTACATGGTGCATTCCTGGGTCCCTCAATGAATTGTAGCTCCCCACAGTCGACAGCCCTAATGCAGCCTCAAACCATGACACTCCACCACTATGCTTGACTATAGACAGACACACTTGTCTTTGGACAAGCAGTGTGATGATAACTCATCTGCAGTATCTGACTTACTACTAAGGAGTACATAGGACAGGAGTAGAATGACAGTATCTGGGGTTGAACACTTGCTCAGCAACGAGTGTGTGTGATTACTAGGCTGAGAAGAGCTTGACAGCAGCTGTCTGAGAGGAGAGATGATGTCTGAGCATCTACGTCCAGGACTGAGGAGCTCCCATCAATGGTATAATCGTATACCCCGGAGACGACATGTACACTATGTCAAATCTCCAGTGTTGTCCCATAAAAAAAAAATAAAACAATATTTACAAAAAAATTTTGAGGGGTTTTAAGCCGTTTTGTGAGATACGAAAAATCAAGGAAAAATTTCTGCTTTGTATACATTTTTAAATTTAGGGGAGAGGGTTTTTACACGAGGGGGTGAAAAAGTTTTAGTCACACCCCCTTTTTTTATTCTTTTTTTTAGTTTGCCCCGGGCTTTTTTTTAAGCCATGAAAGCACGGGGGTCCTGGTTAAAACCCCACCTGGACCATTTTGCAAGGAGTTTGTATGTTCTCCCCATGTTTTCAAAGGTTTCCTCTGGCCATTCCAGTTTCCCCCACATTTCAAAATCACACTGATGGGTTCATCTGAAATTTAAATTGTGAGCCCCAATGGGACAGGGAGCAACTTGAATAATGATAATTTGTGTTACAGTGCTATGAAATATAACAGTGCTATATAAAGAAATAAATAATATAGGATAATGGCCAAAATTAAGTTTTTTTCCACGACCCTGCGTGATAACTAAAGAGAAAATACAAAGTTTGGAAAAAAAGCCCTATTGATATACCCACATATAAGGAACTTTACATGGAATAAACACTTATGAAAAACCCAATGGCTCTTAGGCAGCAGAGGACAAAAATTTGAAAATTTCTTTATGTTACATTTTATGTTATCTGTGCCTATGTAAATAATACGGGGTAAAAAACCTTACAAAAATAAAAAAGTTATATAAAAAGTTAAAAAGTTTTTAAAAAAAATAAAAAAAATAAAAAAAAAAACAAAAATAAAAGAATTGTGAAGGTTGAGTTCACATGTAGTGGCCACAACGAGGTCGGGTTTTGATGAAAAGCCCAAAAACTGTGATGTTCACTTTACTTTCATATCAGTGACTAAAAACTGATACAACTGTGACAAACTTTTACTTGCAAAACAGCATGTCCAGTAAAGGTGTTTGCTCTACGCAATAATTCGCTTTTAGCAGGTAGGGAAAGGTAAGTGAAGACTTTTACCAAATACATTGCTTTGTTGATTTTTTCTTTGTTTTAAAGATTAATAAATTTTATCTTTCCCCTTAAAATATTAAGTTTCCCCGGTTTGACCCCTTCCTGCTCTTTCGGTGTCCCATGGGAATTTTCTCCCCTGGCCTTATCTCTAGCAACCCAAAAACCCTTTTTTTACTTAAAGGGAAAGACAAGTTTTAAGCCTTAAGGGTTTTGTAGCCTTATACAAATTTCTATTTAAAAAAACCCCCAGCATTCCCGTCCCCCCTCTAATAGAAACAGCTAGGAAAAGCAAAACGATAGGGCCAAAAAATGTCAAAAACCCCTTCCCCATTCTAAGTGCGAGTTAAAACTGGTGGCTCTGTGAAACTGAGGTAAAAACAACCCTTTAACAATTACATAGTTACAAGTTTGCAAGGCCCACCGAAAAAAGGAAAGACATCCCCCCAGTTCAGCCTTTTTGGGCTAAAGTGTTGCTAAGTGTTGATCCAGAGGAAGGCAAAAAAAACCATTGAGGTGAAGCCAATTGTCCTCATTTTTGATGGAAAAAAAAAAAATTGCTTCCCGATCCAGTCTGGAAAATCGGAAAAATACCGGGAAAATCAACGCCCCCTTTCTCCAGAATCCTAGTCACTTAACTTGTTATATTACACCTCAGAAATGCACCCAAAACCCCTTCTTGAACTCTGTTATTGAATTCACCATGATAATTTCCTCTGGCAGAGAGTTCCACGTCTCACGGCTCTAACAGTAAAGAACCCCTTTCTATGTTTATGTAGAAACTTTTATTCCTCAAGACGTAGAGGATGCCCCCTTTTTCTAATACAGTCCTGGGTAATAAATCTTGGGGAGACCCTCTATATCGACCTTTGATGTATTTAAACATATTTATTATGTTCCCCCCGAAGCCGTCTTTTCTCTAAACTAAAAAACCCCTAACCTTGCTAATTTTTGGGGTATTGCAGTCCACCCAGCCCCTTTTATTATTTTTGTTGCCGCCTTTGTACCTGTTCAAGCCCCACAATGTCTTTCTGTGCACTGGTGCCAAAACTGTACACAATATTCCATGTGGGGACTAACCAGTGACTTGTATAATGGGAGAATAATGTTCTCATCATGTGCCTCTATGCCCCTTTTAATAATCCTATTTCCCTTTGGCAGCTGCTGCCTGACACTGGCTGCTACATTTTAGTTTACTGTCCACCAGGATTCCCCAAGCCCTTTTCCCCATTCACTTTTTCCCAGCTTTTTTCCATTTAACATGTAATCATGTAATGGATTTTTCCTTCCCATGTGCATAACCTTGCATTTATGCATGTTAAACCTCCATCTGCCAAACCTTTTCTGCCAGGCCTCCAACTTCCAAAATCCCTTTTTTTAATAACCACATTATCCTCTAATTGTGTTGGTATTACTTTACAGAGCTTAGTTACATCTGCAATATTCTACTGTGCAATACCTGTGTAAGATCATTAATGAAAATGTTAAAGAGGAAAGGGCCCAATACTGAGCCCTGTGGTCCCCCACTAGTAACAGGGATCCAGTCTGAGTATGTACTGTTAATTACCACCCTTTGTTTTCTATCCCTGAGCCAGTTGCTTACCCACTTGCACACATTTCCCCACAGTCCAAGCATCCTCATTTTAATTACCAACCTTTTATGTGGCACCGTATCAAATGCTTTAGAGAAATCTAGATATAATAAATCCAATGCCTCACCCCGATCCAGTCTAGAACTAACCTCCTCATAGAAGCTGATGAGATTAGTTTGACAGGACCAATCCTTCATAAAACCATGCTAGAACGGCGTTATACATTTATTTTCACTGAGATAGTTCAGGATAGCATCTCTTAGAAAACCTACAAACATTTTACCCACAACAGAATTTAAGCTTGCCGGCCTATAGTTTCCTGGATCACTTTTTGACCCCTTTTTGAATATTGGTACCACATTTGCTATGCGCCAATCTTTTGGGACATACCCCGTTATTAGACAGTCCATAAATATTAAGAATAGGGGCCTATCTATCACATTACTTAACTCCCTTAGGACACAAGGGTGTATACCATCAGGACCTGGGGATTTGTCTATTTTAATCTTCTTAAGGCAGAGCTGCACTTCTTCCTGGGTTAGACAAGAAATGTTTAAGTTGGAGTTTACCTCATCCCTCTGCTCAACAGGAAGCTCAGCCTCTTCCTCGGTAGACACATTGGAGAAAAAATTGTTGAGTAGGTTTGCTTTTTTCTCATCGCCCTCTATAGTCTCTCCCTCAATACTTTTCAAAGGGCCAACATTTTCTGTTTTAATCTTTTTACTATTTATATAATTAAAAAATATTTTGGGGTTAGTGTTACTTTCTATGGAAATACGTCTGTCTCCAGCTTTGCTGCTTTTATCATTTTTTTTTACATATTTTAGTTTTTTCCTTATAGTTTTTTAGTGCCTCTTCACTGCCCTCCTGTTTTAGTAGATGAAACGTTTTCAACAAAGAATTCGAAAACTGTGCAATTTCGCCACTACACATGAACTTACACTAAATTTAACCATACTAGATTTAAAGGGATATTCCTAACTTGGACATTTTTGGCAATTGCCTGATAGATGTAAGGCAGAACCCATGTGGACAACTGTGGTCCGCTGACTGTCCAGTGAGATAGCTGCTGTATCCAGACAGGGTATGGATGGTGATAGTTATGCAAGTGTACACCTCTCTCCATTCACTTTTATGGAAACAGCTGGGCATGCTAGCTCCAATAGAAATAAATGGAGAGTGCAGTGCGTGTCTCCAGTCAAATTCTACCTAGATTAGATGAACCCCGTTCCCCACATAGTTGGGACCCACAATTATCAACATTACTAATTTTATTCATTTATATAGTGCTATTACATTCCACAGCGCTGTATAGAGATTGTCAAAATTGATATTGGTCTCTATCCCCATTGGGGCTCACAGTGTAAATTACAGATTAGCCTATCAGCATGTTTTTGGAGTGCAAAGAAAACAAGAGTTCCTGGAGAAAACCCTTTGAAAACACAGGGAGAGGATGCAAACTCCATGAAGATGTTCATGTTCGGACTTAATAACAACAGCGCTAAACACTGAGTCACTGTGTTGCCCCTTATTATTAGCATATCCTGTGAAAATCTCATTAAAATCAAAAGTGCAAGTAGCCCTTTGATGCTTTTTCGCAAAAATGCTTAATTTTCTCGAATAAACTTTGTTTAAAAAATACAAATTTACATTTTTTGCTTTTTTATAAGCCAATTAAGTAAAATGGTGATTAGCAATCAACACTTTCTATCTGTAGTCAGGTAACCCCACGCTATCACAGGGATACAGGATCTAACATCCATTCCAGGCATCTTCAAACTGCGGCCCTCCAGCTGTTGGGAAACTACAGCTGCCATCATGATCACTGTTCTAGATTATATAAATGCATGATGGGAGTTGTAGTATCCCAACAGCTGGAGGGCCGCAGTTTGAGGATGCCTGATCCATTCTCTCAGAACCAAGCTTTCATTTTGTTAAGCACTGGTAGCTCAGGTTGCCAATAATAAAGTTGTGCTTGTACAGCATATAGTAAGGAAAATCAATGAGCTGATCCTGGATGACAATTGAGTAGAAAAATAAGAATTTGTTAAGCGCAAGCGGTAAACTCAATTGAGTACATTTACTAAAGCAAATGCACCATGATTCTGGTAAAATTTGCACATTACTGATTTATATGTCTTATTCTACATGTATTATGAAGGGAGCTTGACATTATGAAAAGGGTTGTGGTTTTGGGGAAGTGAGATTTTGTGAAAAGGATCGTGGCTTTGCGGGAAGTGGGGGTTGCTTGATGTGCGACATTCTGCACCAAAAATGCACTAACATTTTTTTGCAATTATTGCTGCAATGTAAGCCAAGTAATAAGAGGTATAAATTTCGAAAAAAGTGTCTAAACGTGCTAGATTTATCATACAGTGTGAGCTACTATTATAACGCTGGCACATTTTTAGATTTTTTGGTCTATGGATATGTCTAAACTGCAGTGGACAAAAAACGACCAGAAAACCAAATCCTAAAAACGTTCACTGCCTGTCAAAAGCAGCTGAAAAAAACGTCCTTTTTTTGGAGCGTTTTTTGCAGACATGCACAGCATTTTTCTGTGCAGCGGAGACCCAGCCATAGACTCCAAGGGCTCGTCCCCACGGCAGAGAGCAAATACCGGTCTGATTATCCAGCCGGTATTTGCTCTGTTTTGCAGCTTTTCTCCGCTGTTTGTGGAGAAAAGCCCTACCCACTTGCATTGAGATGTTCATTGTCCGACGAAAATTGGGCGGGAGAATGAACATGTTCAATGTTTTTTGGACCGTCGGCGGTCTAAAAAACTGCCTGGTGGAAAACCTGTGCAGTGGCGACCGCTGCCCGGGTTTTCCATAGAGGTCCATTATAAAGTTTGACAGACGGTTTACAGGTGGTTTTCAAAACCGAAAACCGTCTGAAAAACCGTCCAAAAACCCTTGCCGTGGGGCAGGGCCGGGACGACGGGTAGGCAGAGGTAGGCAATCGCCTAGGGCGCCTACCTCTGCCTGTCACTTAGGGGCGCAGGCAGGGCCCGAACCTCGCCGGGCTCCAGGCCGCTGCCGTGGGCCTGGAGCACCGGCGGTCTCTTTGAGGGCTTCTGCGGAGCAGAGAGCGAGCGCTCCCTGCTCCGCAGACAGTGTCGGACCGGCTCACCGGAGGATCGTTGGATCCTCCGGTGACCAACGGGTCCGACACAGCGGGGCCGCCGGGTCCTCATAGCGCTGAGGACCCGCTGTGGCCCCGTGCAGCTCAGTTGGGCAGCGCCATGATGAAGTGAGGTCATCGCGACGCTGCCTCTCCTCAGACGCACAGCCCGTCATAGGCCGTGCACCTGAGGAGCTGCCGGAGGAGCGTCCCGGCGCTGGAGGCGTGACCTGAAAAGGAGCGCGCAGCCGGAAAGCAGGTAAGGTGAGTATGAATGTTATTATTTTTACCTGCTTGAGCCCCTATATACCTGCTGAGTGCCCCTATATACCTGCTGAGTGCCCCTATATACCTGCTGAGTGCCCCTATATACCTGCCTGAGCCCCTATATACCTGCCTGAGCCCCTATATACCTGCTGAGTGCCCCTATATACCTGCTGAGTGCCCCTATATACCTGCTGAGTGCCCCTATATACCTGCTGAGTGCCCCTATATACCTGCTGAGAGTACCCCTAGCTATATACCTGCTGAGAGTGCCCCTAGCTATATACCTGCTGAGAGTGCCCCTAGCTATATACCTGCCTGAGAGTGCCCCTATATACCTGCTGAGAGTGCCCCTAGCTATATACCTGCCTGAGAGTGCCCCTATATACCTGCTGAGAGTGCCCCTAGCTATATACCTGCCTGAGAGTGCCACTATATACCTGCCTGAGGGTGCCCCTAGCTTTATACCTGCCTGAGGGTGCCAATATATACCTGCCTGAGAGTGCCCTTATAGCTATATACCTGCCCAAGAGTGCCCCTATATACCTGCCTGACTGCCCCTATATCTATATACCTGCCTGAGAGTGACCTTATATAAATATACCTGCCTGAGTGACCATATATTTATATAACTGTCTGTCTAAGGGGAAAATATCTATAGACCTGTCTTACTGAGGAGACATATATACATACATATATATATATATATATATATATATATATATATATGTATATATATATATATATATACCTGCCTAACTGATGGGGACCTATATATGCCTGCCTAATTGAGGGGACATATATACCTGTCTAACTGCAGTGACCTATATAGCTTCCTATCTGAGGTGATGTATATACATGTCTAACTAAGGGGACGTATATATCTGTCTAACAGAGGGGACTTATATACCTATAAGTAAGGAGTTGCTGGAAATGTGAGGATTCTAAGATATTTGTGTCTAAATCTGCAGGGACGAGTGTTGGCCGGGAGAAATCAGCATCAAGGTGTGAACTGGATGGAGAAGAAACCGGAATGATCGACGCTGATTAGAAAAGACGTCTCCTGTGAGTCACTAAATGTAACTGCAGTGTAATCACTAATATTTCTGCAGAGCATCTACATACAACTAGTAGCTACCACTATCTGGTCACTGTATGGCGGTGGTATATGTAATCAGAGCCTGTGTACAGCTGATAGTCGCATGTGGTGGCTGCGTTCGGTCAGGGTCTGGCAGGTTATTGATCCTTAAAGGAGTTGTCTCATACAGCTTCACTGCGGCCGGTAATTGAACTGAGGGCTGTAGTGTCTTCTGTCTGTCCCTCTCCCTCATCAGCACACAGCCTAACTTTATACAGGGGGGGAGGGTTTGCTTCAGAGTCCCGTGTGTGCGCTGGCTTGCGGAAGGCTGATCAGAGTAAAGGAATAGAGTGTGTTATAGAGCAGAGAGGAGAGTGTCCTATCCCTGCTTAGTTACAATCCCAATCTCCGCAACAAAAGGGCAGGTTATAACTCGATGTCTCCAATCAAGAACTAGTATTCACAGCCGATTGATAATTAGTATATCACAGTCAAACATCAGATTATATAACAAGTCACTGCGAACTATCTGGTAGAGAGCAGAGGAAGCAGCACACACGTAATCCAGGGCTCGACACACCAGATCCTCCCTCCCTCCCATACGAACATTCTGTGCGGAGGCTCTCTCTGACTTCTCAAAGGTATGATCATTAGCCTAAGCCAGATAAGAACGTCCTACTATAAAGATTTGGAACTGATGTGTAATACTAACAGGAAGTTCTCAAAATCAGTTAGGTAATTTGTCAATGAACGGGATATATTGCAAAGCTGCTTGTTATTTTAAAGATTTTAATTAAAGACAAAAACATTTGGGACAACCCTTAAGTAGCAATAGTTTGGGGTTGTTTTGGAGTTTTTTAGTAACAATCCTTTGTCTGGTAGATTTGCTCCATGTATCGTGGATTATTTTGGTGACTGTTATTTATAAGGTATACACTGTCATACGGAGGGGAGCGATTTGAAAAGCTAATTTGTCATTGTGCAATGATGCTGAGGAATGGACAGAACATGTGGAAATGCAGAAAGTTAGTGACAGACTGGCGCAGGGCGAGAGATAGTGTGGGTGGTGCAATTTTTTTGGGAACAAGGGGGGAGCCATTGGCCGTCCTTGCCTAGGGCACCAAAATGCCTTGTCCCGGCCATGCCGTGGGGACAAGCCCTAAGAATTCATTTTCTGCCCTGCTCAGTCGTTTTTTGCAACATGCTACACAAAACGACCAGCAGCAAAAACGAGCAGAAAAAGATGATCTGTGGAGACAACAAGACGTTTTTACTACAGAAGTCTATGGGAGCTTTTTCCAGAAGTTTTTTTTCCCGTTTTCTGAAAACACTGAAAAAACTGACGTTTTTATTTGCAGTGGAGACATAGCTTAAGTTTACACTGTCTACATTTTAGACTGTATGAGTAAATGTGCCCCAACATATTTTGTCTAAATACACAGGGTAAAAAGTTTATTATGTTCAAGAAGCAAGAATGTAACTAATTTCAATAGTCAGATTAAAATAAAATATACATTTTTTTCCCTTAAAGAGAACCAGTTAGCTTGTTCATGCCGCTGGAACCATGGGCAGCATAAAGTAGCTGAAGGTTTCCTGGTCTCAGTAATGTGTGTTTTACTGTAAAATGCTACACGTTTTAGAGAGAAATACCCTGTTAGGCTGAGAAGCATTGTGGCCAGAGGAGATGAAACCGATTTGCGGCTTCTCCTCACTTTGCTTAAAGGGATGCTTTCATATTGAAAATGCTATCTAATCTGCTGGTATCATGTCTTGAGCACAGACAGCAGAGCAGAGTTAGGAAATATTCAGTAGAGCTTGTATTTCATCTATTTAAATCCCTGCTTATTCTAGTTAAGGAGTCCAGTAGGCGGTCTTATTAGTGATTGACAGGTATCTCTGTATACACACTCCTACAAGGAGGGTTGTCAATTACTAATAAGACCACATACTGGACTCCTTAAAGGGGTTTTGCCATGAAGGGAGTTCCTTACCTCTTATCTGCTCAGGAGAGAAGATAAACAAAGCATGCTGAGTCATGAACGGCTGCAGGGGTGAGAAGGAGGGGTGAACAGAGAGTGAGGAAGAAGGGAGCATCTGCAATGTTTACTCAGATAATTACATTACAACCAGTGGATTCTATACAAAAGACACAGCCTCATAAACTGCACTTTCTCACCAGCCCCTTGCAAGCTCCTTCATGTTCCCTGTCATCAGATAAGAAGTGCAAACAAGCGCGGCCAGATCAGCTCCTGTCAGTGTCCTGGTTGTGTCTAATGTAAACTTTCAGGGGGACTGATCAATGCTGTAGATTTCACAGTCTTCACTTTTTGTAATCACATATATTTAGAAAAGTGATTAAATACCCATTTTGGAGGATCCCACATCAACATTATATCGTGGCAAAACCCCTTTAACCCAGAAAAAGCAGGGATTTAAATGAATAAATACAAGTTCTACTAAATCTTTCCCCACAGAACAATCTGCTCAGCTTTTTCTGCCCAATAACATACTACCAGCAGATCAGACAGCCCTTTTAGCGCTTGTCCCCATGGCAGGATGTTCGGTCAGTTTTACAGACGGTTTTCGGATTTGAAAGCCGCCTGTAAACCGACTGTCAACCATCCTGACTGACCTTAATAGAAAATCCGTGTAGCAGTCCCCACTGCATGGATTTTCTGATGGACGTTTTTTACACCACCGGCATTTCGAAAAACTTAGAACATTTTCATTCTTCTGCTCGGTTTTCAGGGCAGAACATGCACATGTCAGTGGTTGAGGGGGACGGGCGAATCCGCAAACCGTGGACAGAACCGTCCCCCAAAACAATGGAAACTATGTCAAAATACCGGCCGAAGTCTTTAATCAGAATCTGGCCGATATTTGCATACTGCCGTGTGGACGCAGCCTTACTATGACAAGCTTCCTCTAAAATTCATCCCCATACACAAAAAGGGGAAAGACCTGAGTGAGGCAGGGAGAAGCCGCTGATCGAACTCATTTCCTCTGGCTGCTGCGCTTCTGTACTCAGATCAGCTTTACTGATGGCTTGAGTCTGAAATA
The DNA here is from genome assembly GCA_025379985.1 of Phyllomedusa bahiana. NCBI lineage: Eukaryota > Metazoa > Chordata > Amphibia > Anura > Hylidae > Phyllomedusa > Phyllomedusa bahiana. The sequence goes on from JAODAL010002843.1 coordinate 11,701, forward strand.
CAATAGCGTTCCACAGCAAACACAGGTTACTGAGACCAGGAAACCTTCATTCGGACAGTATGCACAAGCTGACAAGTTCCCTTTAAGCATTCCACTGCAGCAATCTATGCACAATAATGTAAAGGAAAGCAACCAAATATTAATTACCAGCTGGAAGAGGAATCTGATATAGAAGTTCTCATTTAATGGGATAGGAGTTGCCACAGCTAAGCAGATGCTTCCCTCCTTGGCTCTCTTCTGGTTTCCCGCAGCTGCATGCTGCACACAGTTAATAGCCAATATAGCAGGATCACATTGACAGCGCTACCCTGGAACTCACATCCTCTCCAGCACAGTTCATCTCATTCTCGGCCTGCGATCGGCTTTTGTTTAATTGTACTGGTAAAATATATGTACTGTGGATATCAGAAATGCTGAGAATATTAGGCTGGGACGTGCTTCTACAAAACTGATCCAAGATGTAATGTATCTGGTAGCTTAATATAATACAATCATAGAAAGTGAAAATTATAAACTGTATAGGACCAAATGGGCAGACTTGGATTGATGCAAAGTGTTATCACCTGGTGGGAACCTGAGCATGGCAGATCTGGAGTTGCTTTTCAACTCCATAAACATCCTTGGGAGAGGTAGAAAGACAGAGAGAAAGAAGCAAAAATCAAGAGGCAAAGTATAAGAGGGATGTACAGTAGCTGTAGGGTGTGCCCCCAGAATCAACTCCACTGGTGGGCCCCCAGAATCAACTCCACTGGTGTGCCCCCAGAATCACCTCCACTAGTGTGCCCCCAGAATCAACTCCACTGGTGTGCCCTCAGAATCAACTCCACTGGTGGGCCCCCAGAATCAACTCCATTGGTGGGCCCCCAGAATCAACTCCACTGGTGTGCCCCCAGAATCAACTCCACTGGTGTGCCCCCCAGAATCAACTCCACTGTGTGCCCTCAGAATCAACTCCATTGGTGTGCCCTCAGAATCAACTCCACTGGTGGTACCCCAGAATCAACTCCACTGGTGTGCCCCCAGAATCAACTCCACTGGTGTGCCCCCAGAATCAACTCCACTGGTGTGCCCCCAGAATCAACTCCACTGGTGTGCCCCCAGAATCAACTCCACTGGTGTGCCCCCAGAATCAAGTCCACTGGTGGGCCCCCAGAATCAAGTCCACTGGTGGCCCCCAGAATCAAGTCCACTGGTGTGCCCCCAGAATCAACTCCACTGGTGTGCCCCCAGAATCAACTCCACTGGTGTGACCTCAGAATCAACACCACTGGTGTGCCCCCAGAATCAACTCCACTGGTGGGCCCCAGAATCCACTCAACTCCACTGGTGGGCCCCAGAATCAACTCCACTGGTGGGTCCTCAGAATCAACTCCACTGGTGGGCCCCCAGAATCAACCCCACTGGCAGGGCCCCAGAATAAACTCCACCGGTCGACCCCAGAATCAATGCTACGGGTGGCCCCCAGAATCAACTACACTGGTGAGCCCTAGAATCAACCCCACTGGTGGTCCTCAGAATCAACTCCACTGGTGGGCCGCCAGAATCAACTCCACTGGTGTGCCCCCAGAATCAACTCCACTGGTGTGCCCCCAGAATCAACTCCACTGGTGGGCCCTCAGAATCAACTCCACTTGTGGGCCCTCAGAATCAACTCCACTGGTGTGCCCCCAGAATCAACTCCACTGGTGTGCCCCCAGAATCAACTCCAGTGGGGGGACCCCAGAATCAACTCCACTTGTTGGCCTCAGAATCAACTCCACTGGTGTGCCCCAGAATCAACTCCACTGGTGGGTCCCCAGAATCAACTCCACTGGTGAGTCCTCAGAATCAATTCCAATGGTGGGTCCTACGCACCCTAGTCTGACACTGTAGCTAAGGGACTCGTATCCTTTTTTAGTATTAAGCTCTATGTGCTCTGCTACAAAACAAAAGAAGGTTATCTCTGCATGCTATATTTTTCTCTCCATTTAAAAAGCTAAATGGCTTAAAATTCTGGCTAAAAATATCCAGAAGAACACAACTTCACTGCAGATCAGTATCTCATAACCTTATTAACATAGAGGAATCCTTTCTCAAAGGATCTTGGTGTAGAGCAATAGATTATATATCTCTACATCAGGGGTGCAACACTTAAAACTTGATGCCTTTTTGTAAAACTACCAACAATAGGTGGCACTACAGAGTTTTAGCTCATTTTTAATATATTTGAATCTCAGTGGAGCGACTAATGGTGTATAAGTCTTTACACACCCACATGGTGCCTCTCCCTAGTGAGGAAAGTTACCCTTACGCCTAGACACTTTCACCTAGCCAACCAAGCTTCTACTCTGCACTGATGAGGGGCAAACACCCCAAAACAGCTGTCTGCAGAGGAATATCTGGTTGGTTCTAGCATCATTCACATTGCAAGACTCAGTGAGTCGCATGTGACTTTATGAGCCCTACATCTGATAAGTGGCGCTGCAAAGCTCTAGCGTATTTTTTCATAAGTCTTTTTAATATATTTAAATTAAGCCTGCACTTATCTCCTTAATGAGGAATGTTACCCCTATATAGCTATACAAACTATCAAGGCAGAGAAATTCCTGTATGTGACACAATGCTACCAAAGAGATAGCCATCAAAAGAACAAAGTGCCATAATTTTATGGTGGACACTATGGGCGACATGTATGAACGTTGGCACTATATGAAACTGTTCTTTTGCAGGTTATACATACAGGCTCAGTCTAGTGCCAATATGACAAGTCTGGCTCAGGCAGATCACCTTTAACTTGGTCTGGTTGTTCTAACTGTTCTGTGTCTAGATTTGGCGTTAAAGAATCATAAATGTGTCTACTTCTATGAATGTGGTGCGACGCCCCCAGAACGCTACAAATCTTTGGCGCATTAAAAAGTGTCTTTGGCGCATTACAAAGGCACTTATTGCTCCAAAGTTTGGAGTGCGCCTGTTCATACATTCTTTTCGGTTCAAAGTACACCAGAAAACTGGCGCAGCCCCATTCACACATGTCACCCTATGTGGTTGGCAGTAAAAAAAAGGAAATTATCTGGCTAGCACTTTTAAAGGAGAACAGTGTTGCTGGTAGTATTGTGATTAGCAGCGTTTGGTTAGCAGTAATGAGGGCACGGTCAGCTCTTCCTGTAATGCTCCCAAACTGCAAGATGTTTTTAAAAGATGGACCCATTTTGAAAATTATTTATCTCTGCAACCATAATCACCTATGTAAGAAAACTTTTACCATTCGAAGGGGTAGGATACAGAGTTTCAAATTTTTACCGTAAGGCTATGTCTACACTGCTATAATAAAATACTGTCCAAAAGCCAACAGTATTTGCTATATTAAAATACTGTCCAAAATCCAACAGTATTTTAATACTAGCATACCACAGATTTTGGCGTGGGTTTGCACCAAAAATCGCGATCGGTTTTAGGATTACGGCCAGACAAATACATAGACATGTACTAGGATCCACTGGAAAATAGAACATGTTCTATATTCCGTTGGAGTCCGGCGGTTCAGAAATCTAAGAATAGGAAATTCATGCTGTGTAGACTACAGCTCGGATCTTCTTTATATGGACACTGGTTACAGTTGGATTTTTGCAGATTCTAAATACTGAATCCGCTTAAAAATATGACTGTAATCCTGTGCTGTATAGACATGGCTTAATAGCAGATGCCTCATCTAGTGCACAAACAGCCCCTAGCCAGGGCGGAACTACCAGGATAGCAGACGAAGCAGCTGCTACGGGGCCCATGTCCGGTAGTTCCGCCCCTGGCTAGGGACTGTTTGTGCACTAAGCAAGGCATCTACTATAAAGCCATGTGTACACAGCACAGGATTACGGTACACAGCACAGGATTACGGTACACAGCACAGGATTACGGTACACAGCACAGGATTACGGAACTACGGGGCCCGATGCATCTTGCCTCAGAATGACAGGGCCCTCTGTCCCAAGCGTTCAGAGACACGACTGCCCAGTCTTAACAGTGCTGACGTCGGGCTCAGAGGTTGGCGTCAGGGGAGGTTGAGAACTAAACCCTGCCTACCTATATGGCCCCCTATAGTCTACGTAAACCCTGCCTTCCTGGTTATATGGCCCCCTATAGTCTACCTAAACCATGTCTGCCTCCTTATGTGAGCCCCTGTAGTCTACCTAAACCATATCTGCCTCCTTATGTGAGCCCCTGTAGTCTACCTAAACCCTGCTTGCCTGCTTGTATGGAAACCCTATAGCCTACCTACACCATGCCTACCTATAATGGCCCGTATAGTCTACCTAAACCCTGCCTCCCTATATGGCCCACCTATAACCTACCTAAACCCTGCCTACCTGCCTATATGGGGCCCCTTATAGCCTACTTAAACCCTACCTGCTTATATTGGCCCCCTGTAGCCTACCTAAATCATGCCTGCCTATATGGGGCCCCCTATAGCCTAACTAAACCCTGCCTACCTATAGCTCCCTACAGGTTACCTAAACCCTGCCTGTCTGCCTATATGTGCACCCTATAGCCTACCTAAACCCTGCCTGCCTACATAGGCCCCCTACAGTCTACCTAAACCCTGCCTGTCTATATGAGCCCCCTACAGTTTACCTAAACCCTGACTGCCTATATGGGGCCCCCTATAGCCTACCTAAACACTTCTGCCTATATCGTGCCCCCTTTAGCCTTCTTAAACCCTGCCTGCCTATATGGGGCCCATTATAGTCTACCTAAACACTACCTACCTATCTGGTGCCACCTGTAGCCTACCTAAAGCTTGCTTCCCTATTTGGGGCCCCCTATAGTCTATATACCTACCTACATACCTACATATGTGGGCCCCACCTATAGCCTATCTACCTACTTATGTGGCCCTGCCTATTGTCCCCACCTATAGCCTTCCTACCTATGTGGACCCCATCTATAGTCTATCTGCCTGCTACCTGGGGCCCACATACAGCCTACCTGCGGCCAACCTACTGCCTACCTACCTAGATACCTACGATCTAGCAACAGCCTACCTGCGGCCAACCTACTGCCTAACTACCTAGATACCTACGATCTAGCAACAGCCTTCTTAGCTACCTGGGGGATGCCTACCTAACTGGGACCTAATTACCTACCAACCTTAGCCTACCTACCTAACTGGAACCACTCCAACTACCTGTGGTCTAACTACTGCCTACCTAGGACCAATCTACTTACCTACCTGCGGCCTACTTACCTGAGGCCTAACTACTGGCCACCTACCTACCTGGAGCCTACCAACCTATCTAATGGGGTCTACCTATCTGGTAATATGATTCTAAGGGATACAGGCCATAGCTGTAACACAATCTCCAGGGGGATAATCCTCTGTTCCTCCCCAACCCTCTAGGAAACTGGGCCTCTGAGTTGTAGCCTGTACCCGCTCTGCCTCCCCTGGGAAGTTTGTATATAGGTGGGGGACTGTGATGGAGGTGCTGGAAAAGTGAGGATTCTAAGATATTTGTGTCGTAGGCCGTGTTCAGACGGCTTATTCAAGCCGTAATTTGGGGCCCCGGTTTTGCGCTCGCAATTTCCGGCTTAAAATAAGAGCGGGGGGGGGGCGGGGGGGCCCGGCCTGCCGCCCCAAACCCCAAATTAACCACGGCGCGTTTTGCGTGGATAATGTCATTCATTTTTCCCCCCGCCCCGGGGGATTCCCCGGGGCGGGAGGACGAGGGGACCCAATTTCCTATGAAACGGGGTTTCCCCCAATTCCCAGCGAGGGATGGCACCGTCTGCGCGCAAATCCGCGGGGGCATAGGCCCAACCCGCCGAAATAAGCCGTGTGAAGGGCACCTAAATCTGCATGAAGAGGGGTGGCCACAAATCATTATTGCAGTCTGGCCCGGATACAAACAAAAGGGAAATCAATAGTAATCAAAAAACCCCGTGAGTCACAAATTTAACTGCACTGTCATACTTGTATATTCAACCCTGTGTACACGGGCATTCCACTATATGGAGGTTATACATCGTAGGGCCTGTTTACAGGGGAAATAACTAAAATGGCAGAAATATTGGTCTTTGTATACGGTTTTTTTTCGGTAATAGTATAGGGGTATTTTTTCATCACATGTGAGGTAATTTGTGGTCGTGTTTGGGGTATAATTAGGTCCTTATGGTAGCCTGTTGGTTTTGGTATAGTGGAGTGTTTGGGTAGCACATGAAGGATATGTACGGTGAGGTATTCGCTCCTTGTATTATGTAGTAACTGCATGAATTAAGAGATCCCAGTAAATGTTTGTGGTCAGGGTGACGGGCCCCATTCAAAAGTTTGCTATGGTTCCCAGACTTCTCTAGCTACGCCCTGCCCCTAACCTCTAGTCACTGGCAAGAAGGCAACCCAACAACACAAGGCATTTTGCATGATGCAGTCGAGTATGTCGGAATCCATAACTGCAGTGCAGCAAGAGCTTCAATAGCATTTGGGCATTGATCTACCAAGGCCAAAAAAAGTTTTTCGTTTGGGTCCCAAATTTTTTGGGGGAAACAGCTTTTTAAAATAAAAGAGACGGATGACCACAAAATTAAAGAAAAATATGAAAAGACAAGAGAGATTTTGCATGCCTAGGGAAAGTCACTTTGTCTCAGCTGAGAACTTTCAATCCCTCATATGACTGCCTGGGGACTCCCAGGCGCATTTAATTAAGGCCAAAACTATTGCAACTGGTAGAATGAAGGTGAAACTGAAAGCAGGTAGACTTTAGTGATGAAAAGTTACAGAACATGGAAGACAACAGGTTCTTCCCACACTTGATCTTGTGACATCTTATGTAACATTTCATCTAAGCAGTATAGTTAACCATCACAATGTGCACATATAGGGATTAAAAACCCATAAAAAAAGTACGCACAAAAAATTTCTTGAAAGTGAAAATTTTTGTGCTATTTTTGAAGGAAAGGTTAATTTATGGCCATTTCATTTTCCATGGAAAACACAGCAATGAGGGAAAATCCTAAAAAAAAACCTGCCCTTGGGGTTTTTTTTTTTTTTTTTAAAAAATTTTGGGAAAAAAAAAAAAAGTTTTTAAAAAAACTTTTTTTTGTTTTTTCTTCAATTAAGTCCCTTTTTTTCCACAAGGGGAAAGTTTTAATCTTTTAAATCCCTTTTTTGGGTAAAAAAATAATTAACCCTAAGTCAACCCTAATAAAAGGACGCATTTTTTTAAACCAACCCTTTTAAAACGCCAAATATCTTTTGGGGGGGGTTAACCCCCCTAAAAAACCAAATTTTAATTGGTTCCCCAAAAAAGGGGCTTTTCCCCCCGCAACCAAAAAATTATTTTAACCGGAAAGAGTGGAGTAATTTTTAGGAAAAAAATTTTATTTCCAATTAAGTAAAATTAAAAAAAGTGAAAAAATTTTACAAATAAAAAATAAAAAAACTTTTTAAAAAAATCTTCTTTTTCTTTAAAAAACCCTGTATTTCTTTTCCTTTTTTTTTTTTTTAACAAAATTTGAAAAACATTTTTTTGCACCCCCTTTTTAAAAAAAAAGGCCCCCCCTTGGGAAAATAACCCCCAACAAAAAGGGAAAAATTTTTTTGACACTTTTTAAACCTTTTTTTTTGGGGGAAAGTTTTTTCAGTAAGGGCCCAAGTTTTTAAAGGGCCAAACCCGGGGGGAGGGCCCTTTTTAAACCCAATAATCCCCAAAAACCCTTTATAAATAAAAGGGGAAAAAAACAAATTTTCCCCCAATTTTTATTTGGCCGCCCCCCTTTGTCAAGGGGGATTTGGGGTTTTTTTTAAATTAAAAAAAAGGAAAATTATAAGCCCCCTTTTTTTAAAAAAAAAACCTTTAAGTTTTTTGCCCCCGGCAGGCAAAAAGGAAGGCCCGCATTGCCACGGGCCCTTTTTTGAAAAGCGGGGGTTTTGGGGGAAAGCTAAACCGCAGTTTTAAGGTTTTGAGTTTGGGGGGTTTTTTTTTTTCCCCCAAAAGGAGGCTACCCCGCCCCCTTAAGCCCAAGGGGGTAGGGAAAAGGAAAAGGGGGGCACAGTTTGGGGGGGGGAGGTAAACCCCCCAAAAAAAAATTTTGGGGGGGCCAAAATAAGCTTTTAAAGAATAAGGGACACAGCGCTGGAAACAGCAGGTCTGACACTACCTTGTGCTGCCCTCAGCAAGGGTGGCAAAACCTATGTGACAGGTTCCTTTTAAAGCTTTGTAGCCATGTGCACTACACTTTACAGACCTCTGATATGCCAATCACAGCTATAGACCCACCCATGGTCTGATCAGGAAGTGTGAATCTGAATCTGGCAGTGGCTCTGTGAAACAGCATGGTGAGACAAACCCTTTAATATAGACTCTGATTACTTCATCTTTCAGCACAGCAGTGCACGGCAACATGGTCCCCTGCAGTGTAATTTTTTCCAAAAGAAACACTGTGTCGGATAGGTTGCATAGAACCTCAAGACTTGGTGGTGCTATACTCTTGTCCCGGCCCCCCACTCCTCCTCCAACATCCTCAGACATTACACCCTGAGACTTCTACTTGTAGAGATATGTCAACAATTGGGTTTTATGTGTTGCCATTGGCAAGATCTGCATGATCTCAAAAATAGAAAAATAGCAGCGGTGACCTCAGTGGAAGAACTTTGAGAGGACAAATTAAACAATTGTCTCAATTTTGTCCATACAGCAGTTGGCACACTTGATGATGCCATCATGAACATGATGCCATCATGAAATAGAACGCTATGAAATCGGGTCCATCTTTTGGAACACCCTATACAATGGAAAGAGCTGCACACATACATGCCCACTCATATTGTGCTCTCCAGAGTAACAAACAAGGTAACAGAGTACCCTTCTACAGTTGGTGAAAATCCCATAAAAGAAACCGTTATCTATCAAAATTATGCCATACAGATGAAGCAAAGATTAACTTGACAGATAACGCACCATGACATCACGGCAAAATGTTATCTTAACCTTTTCAATGCTTGTCAGTGGTGTTTGTTTACAGATAAGAGCAGATAACACAGAGAAACGTGATATCTAAGTCAAGCTAAATTTTGCTGCATCCCTATGTTGTTGATTACTGGGAATTGTAGCCTTTGGGGGTAATGCAATATAACAATGTGGCCTTTGAACCAAAAAAGCTTGTTCTTTTCAGCTGTGCATGGTTGAGATTTGTCGACTGCTTTATTTGCCCCATTCTAAGCTATATGAGCAGGTTAAAATCAGTTTGTCATCTTTACTGAAAAAGTGACAACTCTTGATGTTATACTATCTTTCGAGGAACCGCGGACCAGCCTTTAATCACCCCCAAAAATTTTAAGGAACCTGACTGCAACACATGCAGTATTTTAGAAAAATGGTACAAAAAAGCATCTTAAAAAAGTAAATCCTATATAAAATAAGCTAAGAGGTTGATAACAAGACAAATTCTTTTGTTTGGGAACTTTTTTAAAGGGATCCATAATGGACTGAGAGACCTTTTTCAAAAAATTTTAAAAGGGGGTTTTTATCGTTGAAGTTTCACACACTTGAGCTGTCTCTATCTGTTTCAACTTCAAAAACATGGGCGGTCTTTTCTCTCAGTAGGATTTCGCCCCCCCGGGGTAGTCTTCCTCACTGAAGAGTTGTGACATCACATTCTTGGAAGCGGGGGGAAGAAAAAAGGACGCACTCTGTAACCTTGCTAGTTTCATGGCTGCAGAGTTCTCAGGCTTCTGCTGCACAAGCCCTTGAAACCCAGAACCCCTGCAGTGCGAACCAATCACCTGTAAGGGTGAAATCTTTTATACAACACCGAACTGTGAAACACATGTGAAAAATTCACACTGCCCTCCATCCCCCCCCCCCTCTTTTATAGGCGGAGGGGGTAGGCAACGTAAAAGGCTCTTTTTTAAAAAGGTGATGGGAGCAGACTGTATAAAACTGTGTTACATGAGGGGAGAGTGAATCTATCAGGTAGATAGTCAGTAATTGCCCAGATCGTTCATCTTAGAGCTGGGAGATAAGTATAGAGCCAGCAGCCATCTCAGGCAGTTAGTTTCACTTTTGATTTACACAGCTCAGTGGGGCGTAAGCACAGAGTGCAGCAGCCAATCACAGCACAGGGGGCGTTTCCTGTCTAAGGGCGTGTCCGAACAGGCTGAATGACATATCAGTCAGTCAATCAAAGAAAAAGGGGGCGTGTCCCATCCAGCTGCAGCAGAAATAGCTATAGATGCACAGAAAAGCTCAGATCTGCTACCAATTGCAAAAGTGCTTATTTTTACTGTCCCCATCATTTGAAATATGATCTTTGTAGCGAGAAAACCCCTTTAATTTACAATAGAATCCATCAGAATGATGTGTTTTTTGTTTTTTTCTAGGCTAAGCTACTCATTAGGGGCTAGAGACCAGACAAAAACTATAATGGAAGCAGATGTGGGAGGGAACAGTAATAAATATATATAGGATATATAGGATTTTTATCATAAAAAATGTTCCCAAATTTTTTCAGGAAAGATAAAAATTAGATATATATATACTATATATATTATATAGTAATATATATATATATATATATTATATATATTATATATATATATAATATATATATATATATATATATATCTTAATTTTTATTCTGTTCCTGAGAAAAATTTGGGAACATTTTTTATGATAAAAATCCTTCCTTGAAATAACAAAATCCCTGCACAATACCTAGTAATTCTCATCAAGCCAGGGTCTTGTCAGGACAGTTATTTTCTTTCTTCAGAAAGCTGAACATTACGGAGTTAACAGCTGTCATATCATTGTGCTGCAAGCTCCAGAAATCTCGCAGTGATGAATTGTTTGCACTAGCTAATTCCAATGCGATAAAAAGTAATTCCTTTATTTTTGTAGAACTAGAAATGTCAGAGGTGGAGAAAAGAAGAAGAATGCTTTATTGTGTCTCTCCTTTTTCTAGTCAAGACATTGTTTCCAGGGCTCACAATTAGTAGTGATAAAGGCTGGGGCTGCATAACATCATTTGTCCTTCTGTCCATTGCAGGGAAATCTGGAGGACGCGCTGCACATAACATTTATGGTGAAGGATTTCATAATTGACAGATAAAAAAATCTGCAGTAATGTTGGATTCAAGATCTTTTGTAATAGGGTGTTCCCTAAATAAATAGTTCTTTGGGGAACCCCTTCCAGTGATATAGCAGCTAACAATAAAAGCAAAGCTACTACCAATAAGTACAGGTAGAAGAATGGTTAATGAAAAATTGCAGTCAACCTGTTACACCAATATCACTAGGGCCGGACTAGGAATAAAAAGCAGCCCTGGCACAAAGCCCCCACCAGCCCACATACAATATCCTCTTAAAAAATTTCCCTTGTTCTCGCATTCACTACTTTCTAAAATAAACAACACTATAAAGGTGCTTTCACATAAAAGCTTTTTTGGTGCATTTTTGATGTGTTTTTGGTGCGTTTTTTGTGCAGAAAGGCATAGCAGTTAATGCTATACATTTCTGCACAAAAAATCGCACCAAAAACTGCTCCATATGAGAGCCCCCTAAACACAAGCACGAAAGAAAAAGTGGTGCGGAGAAACCGCTAATCACTGAGCCAGGTGTCCGCTTGCTTTACAATCAGGGACAAGCCTACAATGCCACTACACAAGCACCAATATAACCTACAATACCACCAAACAGATCAGTAGTAGTCAGGTCACCATCACATGAATATAGCACTGATTCAACACAGAAGTAAAATAACCCCTGACAGCACGGACTCACAGGAGACGTCATCTCTGATGGGAGGTGTTCTCTTCTTTTCTTCTCCATCTGCCCCAAACCTCCATGACACCCTCTCTAATGAGTCGTTCTCTTCATTCTCTTTCCTTTTTTTCTCCATCCGATACATAATGCAATGTCTTCTTGTCCCGGCCACTACTCATCCCTGTAGAATTTACCACAAAGACTCCTCTCTTTTCCAGCACTTTCCTATCTATTCCCAACTCTGTAGAAACTCCGCATTCATAGAGCCCCAAATAGTAATAGTGCCCCCTTTGATGTCCCACACAGTAATTGTACCCCAAACAGCATATGTTATACCCTAAAAATAGAAATTAAGTGTCATGTAAATAGGTAGACCCCCATTAGGTAGCTAGTCAAGCCCCCCACCCCTCCCTCAGTAGGCAGGTAAGTATATAGACCTCCCAAAGTAGGTAGATATATAGGTACTCTCAGAATATAGGTAAATAGGCCCCCTCAGTAAGTTTACAGATTTATTCAGTAGGTAAAGAGGTATATAATCCCCAATTAGGTAGCCCCTCAGTGGGTATATAGGTCCCCTCAGTAGACACATAAGTATAATGTCCCCACAGTAGGTAGGGAGGTATACAGCCCCCATTAGGTATCTATATAGACCCTTTCAGTAGGTAGGTATATAGGGTCCCCTGATAAGGTAGTTATATATGGCCCCCCACAGTTAATAGGTGTATAGGACCTTCATTAGGAAGGTAGTTACATAGGCTCCCAGTAGTTAGGTAGGTAAACAGGGCCTCCCCATAAGTAAGTAGGTAGACAGGCCTTTCCCAATTAATTAGGTAGGTAGACAGGGCCTCCCCCAATTTATTAGGTAGGTAGACAGGGCCTTCCCCAATTAATTAGGTAGGTAGACAGGGCCTTCCCCCATTAATTAAGTAGGTAGAAAGGGCCTTCCCCCAGTCACTAGCCAGGTAGGGCTGCCTCCAGTCATTAGCCCACCCCTGTCATTAGCCCCCCAGAAATTAGCCCCTCCAGTAATTATCCCCCCCAAGTAATTAGCCCCTCCAGTAATTAGCCCCCCAGTAATTAGCCTCCCCCAGTCATTAGCCCCCCCAAGTAATTAGTCCCCCCAAGTAATTAGCCCCCCGTAATTAACCTCTGTGTAATTAGCCCCCTCCAGTAATTAGCCCCTCCAGTAATTAGCCCCCAACTAATTAGCCCACCAGTAATTAGTCCCTACAGTAATTAGTCCCCCCAGTCATCAGCCAGGGAGGGCTGCCCCCAATCATTAGCCAGTTAGGGCTGCCCCCAGTCATTAGCCCACCCCTGTTATTAGCCCCCCCCCCCCAGAAATTAGCCCCTCCAATAATTATCCCCCCAAGTAATTATCCCCCCAAGTCATTAGCCCCTCCAGTAATTAGCCCCTCCAGTAATTAGCCCCCCGTTATTAACCCCTCCGTAATTACCCCCTCCAGTTATAAGCCCCTCTAGTAATTAGCCCCCCCCCAGTAATTAGCCCCTCCAGTAATTAGCCCCCCCAGTCATTAGCCAGTTAGGGCTGTCCCCAGTCATTAGCCAGTTAGGGCTGCCCCCAGTCATTAGCCAGTTAGGGCTGCCCCCAGTCATTAGCCCACCCCTGTCATTAGCCCCCCATAAATTAGCCCCTCCAGTAATTATCTCCCCAAGTAATTAGCCCCTCCAGTAATTAGCCCCCCAGTCATTAGCCCCTCCATTCATTAGCCTCCCCCAGTAATTAGCCCCCCGTAATTAACCCCCTTGTAATTAGCCCCCTCCAGTTATTAGCCCCTCCAATAATTAGCCCCCCAGTCATTAGCCAGGTAGGGCTGCCCCCAGTCATTAGCCAGGTAGCGACGCCCCCAGTCATTAGCCCACCCCGGTCATTAGCCCCCCCATAAATTATCCCCTCCAGTAATTATCTCCCCAAGTAATTAGCCCCTCCAGTAATTAGCCCCCCAGTCATTAGCCCTTCCATTCATTAGCCTCCCCCAGTAATTAGCCCCCCCAGTAACTAGCCCCCCCTCAAGTAATTAGCCCCCCGTAATTAACCTCTCCGTAATTAGCCCCCTCCAGTTATTAGCCCCTCCAGTAATTAGCCCCTCCAGTAATTAGCCCCTCCAGTAATTAGCCCCTCCAGTAATTAGACCCTCCCGTAATTAGACCCTCCAGTAATTAGCCCCTCCAGTAATTAGCCACTCCAGTAATTAGCCACTCCAGTAATTAGCCACTCCAGTAATTAGCCACTCCAGTAATTAGCCACTCCAGTAATTAGCCACTCCAGTAATTAGCCCCTTCAGTAATTAGCCCACCCAGTCATTAGTCCCCCAGTCATTAGCCCCTCCATTCATTACCCTACAGTTAGTACCCCCCCCCCCAGTAATTAGCCCCCTCCAGTAATTAGTGCCCAAATAATTAGCCCCCCCAGTCATTTGCCCCCCAGTAATTAGCCCCTCCAGTAATTGGCCCCTCCAGTAATTAGCCCCCGAGTAATTCGCCCCGCCCGTAATTAGCCCGCCAAGTAAATAGCCCCCACGTACTGAGGCCCCCAAGTGATTGGTCCCGCCAGTCATTCATTAGCGAGAAGCCTATTTTAAAATAAATAAATAAATAAATAAATAAATACCTGTTGTCTCTCTTTCCTTCCTCTTCTCCTGGTCTGGAGCGGGCGGCGCTTGTAGCATAGTGCGGCCTGAGGAGCCATGCCATGATCTCTGCATGGCTGGGTCTGTGACCCAGCTATGCAGCCGTGTGGCGAGGGAGCCCTACCGGCCCCCTGGCACAGGGATACGGTCGTGTTTGCAACCGCTGCGGTCCCTGAAGCTGTGCCACAGACCTGTGTCGGTACTCGGGGTTCGCCGGGGGGAATTACCAGCCCCCAGGGCAGGCACCTGAATATCACTCACAGCAGTCATCACATCACTGTATCCAGAAAAGTTTAAGAGATCTGGGAGAGACACCTATATCCAGCAGATTTTTCTGTGTCATTTTGAGAAGGCACAATGACCCTCATTTACTAATGTGGTTAAACAAAAAAGTGTCTTAAAATGCTCCAAAAAGTGGCCCGCTTTTGATGCAGTATGTCCCAGACACATTTATTGTGGGCCTTCTGCACACTGCTCTACAGGTGGCTTCCTGAACAGTGGGCATAACCTTGCCCTGCACAGATCACTTGCAGATAGCTGTAAGCCGACCGTGCATGAGAATGAGGAAGGCGGTGTTTGCAGCTGTCATCTCTATTCACTTCGATGGCAGCTCAGAATATAGCCCAACACCACTCAGCTATATTCAGAACTCCCATAGAACTGAATGGAAAGGACAGCTGCAAACGCCACTCTCGCTTATATGCAGTCGGCTCGCAGCTAGCTGTAAGCGATCAAGGCAGGACAATTTACCTTGAAGCAAAACCCTTTAAGCCCTAAATCATGCCAGCCACAGTGAGCCCTTATAAAACTGCTAGTGCATCTCAAAAAATGAGAATATCATCAAAAAGTTAATTTATGTTCGGAATTCAAGTCAAACAGAGAAACCCTTGTGTTGTCTAGACTCATTACACACAGTGATATATTTTTCAAGTGTTTATTTTTTATATTTTTAACGTGGATAATTTTGACTTACAGCTGAAAACCCCAGATTCAGTATATAACAGGAAATTAGAATGGTATATAAGACCAATCAAAAAATGAATTGTAATACAGAACCGTAAGCCTACTAAAAGGAGCGTACAGTACATGCGCTCAGTTCTTTGTTAGGCTCCTTTTGCATGAATCACTGCATCTATGTGGCATTGCATGGAGGCGATCAGCACTGCTGTGGTGTTATGGAAGCCCAGGTTGCCTTAAAGGCAATAGAAATTGATGGCATATCGCTAGGATATGCCATCATTGTCTGCTCGGTTGTACTCGGAACTCCCATAGAACTGCACTAGTGCGGTCAGCTCTCCAGTCTGTGCTGTGACTTTCGGGGGCCCGTTCCCAAGATAGGCATGGATCTCAGAGGTGGGACCGGTATCTATCAGACAATGATGGCATGTCCTAGCGATATGCCATCATTTCCTATCGTGGTTAAACCCCTTTAATAGCGCCCTTTAGCTTGGCTGCATTATTGGCTTGGGTCTTTTCCACCCTTGATTCTCTAGGGGGTTTTAGATCGGGCCCAAGGGGTTTGTTGGTCAAACCCAACACAGTGTTTCTGGGTTTTTAAAACAGGTTTTTGGTACTTTTGGCGTGGGGGCCCAGGGTCGGGGGCCCTTTGCGGGAAAAATGAAATTTAGGCATCCCCTTTAAAGGCTTTTTTCCAGCGGGGGAAAAATTGTGTACTCTGTGCTTAATTAGATACTGGTTATAACCAGTGGAACCAAAACCCCCGCAGATGAGGGGGCCCTCCCCAAACAATCACTGGGCCCCTAAAAAGCAGTTTGGGGAGGGGGCCCTTTCCCCTTTTCCCTCTAAGGTTCTTTGGTTTTTTTTTTTTCCAAAAATGAAAGGCAAATTTACTTTTTTTAAAAAAAACGGGGACTTGGGACCTGGCAGCAGCCCAGCCCTTTTTCCCCTTAGTTCAGGTATAAAAGCTTCTGAGGGTGTTTTGGGGTTTCATGAGTGGCTTGAAAAAGGAATTTTTGTAGCCCATGTCCGGGATCCCGTGGGTTTGTGTAAAGGGCCCCTTGGGAGGCCTGGCTCAAACCACAGTACACCCCGGGGGGAAATTTCCCCCAAATTTTTTTAAATTGACCTTTTCTTGAAAAGCTTTTTCAAAGCAGGGGTTTCATCCTTATTGTTTGGTGCACCTTTTTCTACCCCCATTTTTTTCCTTTCCCACAAAAATTTTCCTTTTTAATAAGCTTTGATACAGCACTCGGAACCCCCCAGCTTCTTTAACAAAAACCAAAAATTTTGTTTTTTTTTAACACTGGGGGTGGGGGGCGTTTAAGGTGGAAATTTTTTTTATGTTTGGGACCCCAAGGGGAGGCACCCTTAAACCTATTGGGGGGGGCGTTTGGAGGGGGGACAAAAAGGGGGAAAATCATTATTGTGGGGAGAACTAAAGATGCATCATTAACATGTTGGGTACTCTTAGAGGGCATCATTATTGTGTAGGGGCACTAAAGTGGGGCTTCCCTACTATGGGGCAGCCATTAAGGATTCTTTATTTCTGTGATGGGGCCGCCAAGGGCGCTTCATAAGTGTTTCTGGGCACTATTTTTTTTGTGCCTTTACAAGGGGGCCTAAAAAAGTGTGTCCGTGGGAAAAATTAGAACCTTTTTTACGTTGGGGGAATTTTTTACTTGTGCTGCACAAAAAAGGGAATTACAAACTGTGTGGGAAACAAAGGGGGGCAAAATTTAAAAAGTGGGGGGGCCGTTGGGAGGGACACTTTTCCCAGTGTGGGGGCTTTTGGGGGTTAATTTGAAATGTTGGGAACCCATACTTTTCCCCACTATTTTTTGGTGCACTGTCTGTGTAGAACTATTTTAATTTTTTACTCCAAAACATTGTTTTTAAATTTATGGAATATTTTAAAAAAAGGATTTTTATAGAAATTTAAGGGGCTTCAAATTGTACAATATATGCAAAAACTAATACAGATGGAGCCGGTTTAAATGGGGAAAAAATTAAAATTTACTTTTACACTATTAAAGGATTTTTAACAGCCTTGCAAAAAGGGGGGAGAAGCTGTGGGGTTTAAAGGACCCCCCTTTTCAAAAGAGCTGACAGAGGGGGAGCTGGGGGGTGTTTTCCCCAGTTTTTAAGGAGAGAGGGTCGCTCAGCGTTAGTTATGTTTGGGTTCTGGTTTAAGTGTTTAAATTTCAAAATTGAATAGGAATTTCCCTGTCTATTTGCCGGCCCAAAGACGGGGAAAGGGGTTGGGCAGGGGGAAAAACCAGCCCTACTCACGGGAAGCTTGGGAAGTGCCACAAAAAAATCCCAACTGGGGAAAAAAAGGATTTTTTTACAGAGAATATGACATTTTAACTTTTTTTTAAATCAAATCTGAATGTTTTAAACAGTTGGAATTTCTGCTGCATTTTTGCTGGAATTAAACATTTTTGCTATGGAACAACTAAAGAAATAACTGAGGAGCAAAGTACACAAAGTGAAAAAGAGCGCGTGGGCAGCACGGGCACTTTAGGAAAAAGAGGCGCAAAAACGTAAAAAAGGTGAGCAGTTTTGGGGGACCCGCTGGAAGTGTAAATGTTTTGGGCTGGAGGGTTCCCGGTGCCGGAATTTTTGCACAGTGGGTTAGGAAAAAGGGGTAGTGCCCCCTGCACGGGTTTAACTAGGTCGGATTAAGGGGGGAAGTTTTCTTTGGGGTTCCCCCGCTGCCAACCCCTTTCGTAAAAGGGGGTAGTCTGTTTGCCAAACCCGGATTTACAAAATTTCCTATTTAGTGAAATATAGAATTTTCTCTACAAAACTAAAATTCTGGATCTGCATAAAGATACAGCTTTTAGGAGGAGGGGAAATCCTTTTTTTTTATTTACAAAAAAAGGATTTTCTTGGGTTTTTAAAAACCTCTAAATTGGGATTTGCCTAGATCAAAGTGAAAAGAAAGCCAAAAGGCTTTGAAAACATTTAAAGGGGGCCCTGTATGAAAACGGTTTTTGATCTAAGACTTTTTTTTTTACCCAAAAGAAAAACCCAAACAGGCCCCCTTTTCATTTTTTTAGACCTTTATGAAAAGAAGGGGAAAAATTGTGGGGGTTTTTTGGGCAAAAAAAAGAAAAATCTGGAACCCAGCGTTTTCAACATTTAGGGGCCCCTTTGGGCAAATTGGGTTTTGAAAAATTAGGAATAAATTATTAAATCTGCTGGTCGAAAAAAAGGCTCCCGGGGGTAAAACTATGTAAATGGGGTTAAATGGGTGTTCCCACCATAGACTTTGATGGCATATCCCCTAGGATTTTGTCATCAAAATTTTGGTGGGGAAAGGAAACATTTTTTTTTTATCTCGAAATAGAAGGGAAAATAAAAAAATTAAGTTTTACATGCCTTTGGGGGGAGTGAAATTATGAAGGCCGGATCGGGAAAAGTATTTTTAAAAACCCAAATTTTTAAGTGGCCCCGGGAGTTAGCTGTGTTTAACACTAAGTTACATAAAGAACTGGAAGGCAGGGAGAACAATTTCCTCTAGTAAGAACGGAAATGTTACATCTGTTAGCTTCCAAAAATTACTTTTGAGTTCCCATTTCAGGTACCCTATAAAAACAAAAAACAATCCGGAAAACATTTGCAACCCCAGAGTGGGGGTATGTTTTGTTCAAAGGGTCAAATTTTAAAAAAAAAGCTGCATTTGTGGTTCCACGATAACAGCACTTGATGTCAGAAAATCTAAATTTACTAAATTGTTTCCTACACATTTTGTGCCATAGAATATAAAAAGGATGGATAGTGTAGAACTATTCTTAAACAAGTAGGACATAGTTAAATGGGGCGAAAAGATGGGAAGTTTATGTAGAATGGAGGTTTTGTGGTTAAAATTTGGCTTTCCCGAAAAATTAGGGGAGAGAGGGGCCATGCTTGCCAATTACTCTCCAAATTTTTATTTTGGGAGTTATTTTGGGGCCCCGGGCAGCGAAAATCAGCGAGATGTGTTGGGTTCAAACAAAAGTCATTATGAAAGTTTGGGTTTGAGGGAAAAGGGGGAAAAATTTTTAGTTTTGAAATAAGGGCGGGGCATGTTTGAACGAGGCTGCGCCGATTCTGGCAAAATTTTTTAGCCGATATCAAATCGCCCGGGCCCCCTTCAGACATGTTTAAATCTCCCGCACGGCGAAAATGAAAACCTTTGTGGGAAATACCTATTTATTTCTTCGCTTTTGGCATTTTTGGAAAATTATATTGAAAAAAGGTTGAGAAATTTCAAAGTGGTATTCCTGATCCAGAAAAAGTCGCCTGAGCACTATTTAAAGGGGCCCCTTTTTTTGAAAACCCATGTAGAGCCGGGGAATTTAAATTAAAGGGGCTTTTTTTTCTTGAAAAATGCGCAAAATTTTGGGTTTAAAGCCCCCAAATTTTATTTTAAAGTTGCCCCAAAGTTTTCCAAATTTGGGCATTTGGGTTTTAAAATTTTAAATGTATTTATCACACTATATTTACAGCAAGATTATACTCTTCAGAGCTCCCGTGGTTTCAATAGTTTGTGACACTTAAAATTACAACTTGGAAAAAAAAAAAGGAAATTTTGGGAAATTTTGGGGAAAAGTTTGCAATATGCAAAAATTAAAAAAATGGAAACAAAATGTTCAAAACAACTCCATTTATTCAGTATAAATGGCAATGCGGGAAAAACCATTTCTTGCATCCAAATTTAAATTTAAACAAAAGAGGTTTGGGTTTTACAAGAAGGTTCTCCCATGCTGTTTTTACGAGGCCCAAAAGGGAGTTTTAGCACAAGTTTCCCGGTCGGGATTTTGGGGGGGTTTTTTAGCGTGACTGTCATTTTGGTGAATGATTTTTCTGTTCCCAGCAATTCCTGTTATTGGAAAAGACTACAGGAAATTTGTAATTTGTAGGGAAACAAGGCCCCATAGAGGTCCCAAAAAGGGTTTAAAAAAACTTGGCATTTACGGGGTTCTGCTGCTAGAGTTAGACTTGCAGGGGAGTGAATTCATCCCGGTTGGGCAGCGTATTTTGGTGCAATCTTTTTAGAAAAGGGGGGAGGAGGGGGGTGGGGGGATGGGGGGTGGTAACCAAGAGAAAGTGGTGCTCTAAGAACAAATAAAATTTATTTTTGGGCCCAAAACAAAATCAAAACCGAAAATGTATTTTGGGAATTTTCTTCAATTTTCCCTTTTCCCCACTTATTAAAAGCTTAAACATTGTGGGGGAGAAAACCCCTTTAAAGGTTTTCTAAAAAAATTTTTATGAAACAAATTGGGCAAAAACAAATTTTAGACGGCAAAACTGGGCCAATCTTTTCAATTTCCAACCCTTTAAGTTCCAGATGTGCTCCATGGGAGAAAGTTAAAAACCAAAATTTAGGCCCTTAGACTGAATAGGTCCCAAGAGCAAAGGGGCCTGATGCTGCATGTTGCCCAAAAAAAATCCTGGGAACCCCTTTGGAAAAATGACTGTACAATGGTTCAACAACCAAATCAATGTAACACGGGCTATAGTGTAACCGGGAAATGGGGTTATGCTTTGGCTGCAGTACCCAAATTTTCAACACCCCAAAAACCTGGAGTGAGGTAATATTCCCTTGTGAAGGCCTCTTTGTGGCATTGCCCACATGCTATTCAGACCAATTTCTAACTATCATTGTTTCTAAGACAAAAGTGGGGCTCAACATAGAAGAGATTAGACCTCCATTGCAGCCTCCATTGCCGTCTTGCTATACGCCATGATAGCCTCTGAGAGCAGTGGAACATGAGTAGCTGGGCATGTGGCTAGCTACAGGTGTTCCATTGACGTCATGCTGTGAAAATGCCTTCTGATGCTACCCTAGGCTTGAGATGTGATGTCCAATTTCACTTGCTGTACAGAATTAATCACCACGCGCCATTCTTCCAATCAGACGATTTGTCTGTTCAGGGACTCGCTTCTGTGCACCACTTTCTGTCGTTCCAGTTTGTTGTTGTTTTTGTAACAATCAGCAATAGTGGATCCTCTGGACCACCACAAGCGATGGTATAAGCCACTCCAGGGAGCGGAATCTAAGTAGGTCCCGGTACTCACTGAAGCCCGCCACAAAGCGGGATGGACTTGCTGCGGCGGGAATCCTACCAGGTCGCTATCCCTGATGTGACTTGCTTGCGGAGGCAGCTGAGGTGCAGTGCGGTACAAAGTTGTAGGGCAAACTCGTAGTTGGGGACAGGCAGGAAGGTCAGGACAAGCGGCAGTGGTTCAGGGTCGAGGGACGGAGGCAAATGGTACGGTCAGGGGCGGAACTACAGGGGAAGCAGACATAGCAGCTGCCACGGGGCCCGCGCCACTAGGGGGCTCTGTAGCAGTAGCTACTTCATCTGCTACCCTGACAGCATTCCCCCGGGCCCGGCTCCCCTGTGTGATTAAATGCTGCTGCGGCTGCCTGTCATCGCTCTCCACATACTGAAACTTTACGGGGGTGGGTCACAGCAGGTGAGAGAACAGAGCCGGTCCTCAGCAAGCGGCAGGGAGCAGTCAGTGTGTCAGGGACACTGACTGTTCTCCTTATCACCACGCCCCCGTCCTCCTCCTCCCCTGTCCGGCAGAGACAGGACCATGCGGATAGAGGGGGAGGGAGAGGAAAGAAGACGACACCAACCAGGGCAGCAAGCAAAAATAAAAAATCAGAGATTCACAGTGCTCACTGGTGTCCCAACAGCAGGTACAGAGCATGTGAAGAAGGGGAAGAAAACACTTCCAGGCACTGGCAGTATAACCTTTCACAGCACAGCACCTCCAGCTCTCACTGTGCTGCAGACTGTCCAGTACTAAGTGAAGGGGCTAATTTGGGGGAGGAGGGAGGAGTGTATTATAACTTTGCCATATGAACTCCAGCCGGGAGGCAGAGGATGGGGGGGGGGGGGGGGTAGGGATTGTGCTAGGGGGCAACCTCTGGGCACCTGCTTGCACTTACCTCTTCACCCCTGACTCCTGAACTCAGTGGCTGCAAGATGATGGCGACAAGCCTGTTTGGGGCCCCTATAGAGTACCCTAAGCCCTGCCTGCTTCTATGGGGCCCCTATAGATTACCCTAAGCCCTGCCTGCTTCTATGGGGCCCCTATAGATTACCCTAAGACCTGCCTGCTTCTATGGGGCCCCTGTAGATTACCCTAAAACCTGTCTGCCTACATATATGGCCCCTATAGATTGACCTAAACCCGTCTGCCTACATATATGGCCCCTATAATTACCCTAAGCCCTGTCTGGCAACATATATGGCCCCTATAGATTACCCTAAGCCCTGTCTGTCTATATATATGGCCCCTGTAGATTACCAGGCGGAGGTAGGGGGCCCCATCCAAAAGTTTGCTTTGGGGCCCAGGCTTCTCTAGTTACGCCCCTGGGTACGGTACATGGTATAACTGACAAGACTCAAGGAATGCTTTCCCAGTAGGCTAAGAGCACTAAAGATCCGGCAAGGGGATTAGGAAGGGGCAGGTTTAAATAGGGGCAGCCTCTGGAAATAGGAAATTACTGGTGCGCTGGTCCTTTAAACTTAACAGTGGCGGCACGTGTGCGCCCTAGGGAGAGGGAATGCGCGTGCATTCGGGAGACAGAGACATCAGCAGGAGCGCCGCCGGGTAAGCAAGTCAGAGACTGGGCAGCGGAGTGAACGCACCTGCAACCCGACATGTGGGTCGCGCCGCAGCTTGCCAGCGGGGCATGGATGCGACTGCGACCTGGAGTGAGGGTCGCAGGGGCACCCGTGACAGTTCTCACAATCACTGAATAGTGCTGACACCTATGCCTAGGAACATAGCGATCTGCCATACTGATAAACTGTGGTGTCTCAGTACAAGGAATCTGTCCCTCTCAGTTTGCAATATGTAATGATAACAGTGTGGCACGTCCAGAAACAGGAGGCATCACATGATCATCCAACCCCAATTGATCCAATTTTTTAGGTTTCATGTGGCTAAAAAAAACTTTACTTTCAATCTGACTTTTATGCCCCTGCTGTATGTCACAGAATATAAATTTGGTTATTTGTAATTCTTAATGGCACCCGCTACTTTGTATATCCTTAAAGGGGTTTTATAATTTCATTTTTTTGGTCTTCAGAATAAGGGGACAGGGAAAACAAGTAACTTTGCAATTGGATGTCATTAGCAAAGCTGTCTTGTATTCACAGTATTCCTTATCTTGTGTTTTTGTTTACACTGATATCCAGTGCTGGTAGGATCCCTCCTGATTCCTCCTCCTTGCATTTCACTAGCTGAGAGCTCATTTACATTCTGCACAGCCCCCGGTCGAATTCACGGAGCGAGCTTTCCTGTGTCTCTCACTCAGAGTAAGGGACCGGCACATTTTCACTTTATACAGCAAAAAGAAGCAGAATTACATGAAAGGGGTTACACAACAGGACACAGCACATTTGTGTCGATCCCTGCCTGACTCAGAGTTGGGGGGCCCTCGCATTTTCTCTCTCCACACCCAGCAGAAACAGACTTGCAACAGATTCTACAATGAGAAAATATAACAGTTTTGTCCCGGTGCCTAACTCTCCTGCATAGAAGCGAGATCTGTGCCTTTCATAGAGCTGGATTCAACTGTAACACATCTCCAGCTGTGAGAGGAGAAGATATCACTGCTCAGTCTAGATTGAATGCAGCCTGTGATGTATACGCTCTTACAAAATAAGAAATGCATAGGGAAAGACACAGTGACATGTGGACTCAGACAGAGAGGTGGGGGGAGCCTCGGGAGCCGCATGAAAAATTGAAGGGGGGGGATGATGTCACCCAAGTGGGAGGGGAAGAAACGCCCCTGCATTTCCAGAGTTGGAAGCTGAGGAGCAGTATGAATCAGCTGAACTAAGGAAGCGATACATCCCCTTTAATACATGTCTTTATTAGTGCTGTAGTTTAAGTCTTTAGGAGTGTATAAGGGTTGTCCTCTGAAGCATACCTGGAAAATGCAGGTCGCTGCCCCGAATTTTCCCTAAGTGTTCACAGTAAAAGTGGTGGCATACAACTGCTGCTTACAGGACACAAAAGTCAACATGTGAATCCTGAATAAATGTTTTGAAATGGTTTCAATGACATAAACGAAACTTCTCCCATAACAAGAAGCCTTTAGCACGAAAAGCCCCAAAGTATTTCACACTGAATCTGGCTCAGATAGAAAATCGTGTTCCCTGCAAGCAGACAATGCAAGCTGTCAAACCCCGCAATGTTCAGTGCGAGCAGTGTTGTATTAATAATCCAGACACAGCTGTCAGGTCCCCTTGTGAATGCATTAAAAAAAACAGACAAACTGTCATCAAATAATTTTGGAGAAAAAAAGCCTTTCTTCGTCTTTCCGGTCATATGTTCCAGACCAAGTGATGACCTAGAAAACACAGGGTAACATATTTAAAAATTAAAAAAAAAAAAAATTTTAAAGATTGATTAAACCACAAATACACGTCCAAATTTTTTGCGTGCAAAATCAAATTCAATAAAGTGGTAATATAATGCCCATTCAAGCCTATGGGCCATATTGTACATCAAAGTTAATGACTAGTTTTGCAATATGGCACCATACACAGATATCATGTGGCTGGACTTCGAGTGCCCACAGCTCGGAAGTGGGATACCAATTAAATATTACTACCTGGTGGCATAGTTCTAATTTATGATGGTTCTGAAAAGGGCAAGTTACAAATAAATTGAATTAAATGACAGGGAGATAACTATATGGGGTGTTAATAACTGACTGGCACTGTGCCTGACTACTTATCTCTTTTTGAATGAACTTCTATAAAAACTGGCTAGGGGCTTTGTCTTGGGAGAGAAAGCAGATTCCTGGGACACTGAAAACTTCTGTGTGTTTTGACTCTTATTTCTCTAAACAGAAAACCAAAGTGAACACCCTTACCAGATGATTTGAGTCTGACCAAAATTAGTACATTGACACTTACAGCGGATGAACGAAGTATTAAACACGTCACTAATTTGCTAAGTAAATATATTTCTAAAGGTGCTGTTAACATGAAATTTTCAACAGATGCCGGCCACAACTCATCCTATCCACACAGGCAAACAAATCAAACCATGTCAGAAATCCTTCACACTAAGAAGTGTAGAAACCAACACCAGCGCCATAGAGCACAGATCTTCATTTATTTACATATCTATAAGTAAAAACATTGGGTGATGTGTAGGTTACACAATACACTTATATGTTTCAGGCAATGTATGCCTTTGCTCACAGGATTGGGCATACATCACAGGGTTCAATAGGATATACAGTATGTGAAATAAGTATTGAAGCCATCACCAATTTTCCAAGTAAACATATTTCTAAAGGTGCTATTGACAAGACTTTTTCACCAGATGTCGGTAACAACCCATCTAATTCACACAGGCAAAGAAATCAAACCATAAATGTCCATAAATTAAGTTGTATAACAATGAGAAATAACACAGGGAAAAGGTATTGAACACATGAAAAAAGAGAGATGCAAAAATCCATGGAAAGTCATGACACCAACTAAAATCTATCAGCAATTAGAAGGCAATCCTATAATTGTTGAAACATTATATCAGCTGGTTCAACTGATGGCCTATAAAAAGGTATTTTAGTTATCAATGTACCACACAAGAAACATGATGGATAAAACCAGCTGTCTCAAGACCTTCAAACAACCTTACTGTAGCAAAACATACTGATGGCATTAGTAACACAAGAATTTCTAAACTATTGAAAGTTCCAGTAAGCACTCTTGGGGCCATAATCCGAATGTGGAACATCATTTCACCATAATACGGCCACGACCAGGTGCTCCCGCAAGATTGTAGACAGAAGAGTGGAAAAAAAATATAAGAAGAGTTGTCCAGGAGCCAAGGCCACCAGTGGAGAGCTAGAGAAAGGCCTGGAAAGAACTAAAGCTCAAAGTTCATAGAAGTGTTTA
Source organism: Phyllomedusa bahiana (assembly GCA_025379985.1). Classification (NCBI taxonomy): domain Eukaryota; kingdom Metazoa; phylum Chordata; class Amphibia; order Anura; family Hylidae; genus Phyllomedusa; species Phyllomedusa bahiana. The sequence continues at coordinate 37,972 of JAODAL010002843.1, forward strand.
TGTGGGAGAATTGGCCAAAATCCCACCTGAGCAATGCATGTGACTAGTTTCTCCATTCAGGAGGCATCCTCAAGATGTCATCACCAACAAAGACCTTTGTATGAGGTATTAAATACATTTTAACACAAATAACTTAATTTATGGACACATATGGTTTGATTTCTTTGCCTATGTGGATTAGATGGATTGTTACCAATATCTGGTGAAAAATCCTTGTCAATAGCACTTTTAGAAATATATTTACTTCGAAAATTGGTGATGTATATCCTATTGAATCCTGCATGTGCCATGATAACTTCAAAGTGGACTTATAAAAAAAAAAAAAAAAACGTAAAAAGGCCATGCACTGTCCTGTATAGAATAACTTCCTCTAGTGGGCGCAACATTTTTAAGTCCAACACTGTGCCGTAGGACACTATACCACATAAGAAAAGATCAGTTTTATAAATGGTCCATCGGAGATAGGGAATGAAATAGTTTCCACTCCACAGTTTCTACATTACCCTTCATGTATTCAGCAACTACAATTTTATCATAAGTTCCTGAATGACATCTGCTTACTGTTCCTTTAAAAATGTAAAATTGTCACATAGCAAAAACATAATTCGTAGAGCGTCGATGCACATGAAGTTTCAACCTCACCGGGGACTCCGTTTGTTCGTAACCTCAGGTTTTCCTACAAGTAGTGCTTTTATCTGTAATTGATATATACAACCATGTAAAATGACTGATATCAGCAGAATGTACACAGAAGTGGGAGGCATATAATCAATTATTACATTAAAGGGCCACTACGATGTAAACAGATTATAGTGTTAGTTGACACATGCTACAATAGATAGCAAGACGACGGGAAAGAGAGCACATAATTATAGTATCCAACAGCTGATAATCAGAACGTAGATGACAGGTATCAGCCAGGGAATAACATACACTATTTCCATAGTCACACTGTGCCCCATATTAAGTGTAATAACGTAAGCAGAACCACTGCTGCTACTGAAAGTAATGGGCTAAAATAAAATCTACTATATATCCGTTATCTATGTTAGATAGTGTGAAACCACATGCAGAGGTGGACATTAGAAGTGATTTATTATTCAGGCTCTCTTGCTCAGTGTTAGACTGGGATGCCTGGGGCCCACCATTGGAGTTGATTCTTGGGGCCCACCATTGGAGTTGATTCTTGGGGCCCACCAGTGGAGTTGATTCTTGGGGCCCACCAGTGGAGTTGATTCTTGGGGCCCACCAGTGGAGCTGATTCTAGGGGCGAACCAGTGGAGCTGATTCTAGAAGCCCACCAGTGGTGATGATTCTTGAGGCCACACGTGGAGTTGATTCCTGGGACCCATCAGTGGAGTTGATTCCTGGGGCTCACCAGTGGCGTTATTTCTTGGGACTCCCGAATGGAACACCTACAAAATAACTAGTGCATAAACCACATAACAAAGAGAAACCTACACTATAGCAAAACACCAACCACAAAGGAATCTCAAATAATTTAGAAAAAATATATATTTTATTGAGAATACTGAAAATTATTAAAACAATAGAATATTTAAAAAATGGGCAATGGAACTACACAAAAACATGATCCACAGCTTAAACCACCCATAATATAAGAATCCAATATCCAGGCAAGTATATCCACATAGACCTATTTGTAAACATTATATATAATCCAGTACAATAAATATACTGTAGTCAATAATAAGTACAAGCAATAACATATACCTGACCTTAATAATGAAACATAGCCAGAAATAACAGCCCAACTCGGGTGGGTGGAAAGAAGAGAATCATGTGCCCCAACGCGCGTTTCGCTGTGCGCTTCGTCCGTTATTTTGAAACAATATAGATTATCTATACAAAGGTTTGCTATTAGTTATGTCAGCAAATATTATGTGCAAAACATGGGGACCAACCCCCATTCATGTATGCCAGACTCTGGAACTCACTACCACAACACATCAGACTCTCTTCCACCTTCTAGTTTTAAAAGAAATCTGAGAACCGAGGGTAGCCTACAACCTTCAATACCTGTGCCGTGCTGTCACTACTCCATGATACAAACATGTCTGTCCTTAACTTGCTGTCTTAATCCTACTCCTTTGTAGATTGTAAGCCTTGGTTGGCAGGGTCCTCTCCTTCTGAACTAGTTGTTAGTCATTTATTGTTGTGGTTGTACTTGTTTGACATATGTTATATATTAGAAGGGGAAAAAATCTCTCCTTGGGGAGAGCCACCAATAAATTGGCCGGTGTGAGTATTTACTTGCTTTTCAGACCTCACTGACTGTTTTGCATAAAACAAAGGCTTATGGGAAAAGAGCTGAGGAACTCCACAGCGCACTCTATTGGGTGTAGTTATCCTCAATTCACATGTAGCTCGCAGGAGCCTAGCAATGTGAAAGGGATTTGAGCCAAACCAGTTAAGTTCAACTGCAGACAGCTGTTTCGGGGTATTTGCCCCTCATCAGTGCAGCATAGAACTGGCTGGCTTGGTGAAAGGCAAGAGTGGCTTAGAAGGGGAAAAAATCTCTCCTTGGAAAGAGTCACCAACAAATTGGTCGGTGTGAGGATTTACTTGCCTTTCAGACCTCACTGACTGTTTTGCACAAAGCAAAGGCTTATGGGAAAAGAGCTGAGGAACTCCACAGCGCACTCTATTGGATGTAGTTATCCTCAATTCACATGTAGCTTGCAGGAGCCTAGCAAAGTGAAAGGGATTTGAGCCAAACCAGTTGAGTTCAACTGCAGACAGCTGTTTCGGGGTATTTGAGGATAACTACATCCAATAGAGTGTGCTGTGGAGTTCCTCAGCTCTTTTCCCATACGCCTTTGCTTTATATGTTATGTATGTAAGCCCCCTCGACTGTACAGCGCCATGGAATTAAGGCTATGTTCACACGGCTGATTTGCGGGGCGTAATTATCGCCGGCCCATAGACTATCATTACTAGCGGTGCGTATACGCTGCTAGAAAATGACGTGTCACTTGTCTCCCCCGTGACGTATTCGCCGAGCAGGGAGAGGAGACGTAATCCATAGTTCTCTATGAGAACTGTGGATTACTGTAATGACTGGGACGTAGTCCAGCCGTAATTCGCGCACTACGGCGCGTAATTACGGACTGAAATACGTCCCATTTTAAGCCGTGTGAACATAGCCTAATGGTGCTTTAAAAAAGAATAAATAAATATTAATATGCCCCAACAGGGCATAGATAAAGGGGCTGAGTAAACTACACTATCTATGTAAACTTGTCCAAGCATGCAATGTCTGACCTACAGGATAATATTGGCAATTCAATGTCTTATTGTGGTCTGTCCTTTGGCTTCATTATTTCACTGTTTTGAGTCCTGATTATGATTCTTTGCCTGGATTCTGCTTCCTGATGCTGTTTCTGCCTGACTATAATCCTGCTCATTCCCCGATGCTTCAGGATTTGTCCAGTGGCTTGGGTGTCTACTTCTGACAGCAACGTGGTGTTTCTCTGATCTTGACCTCTGGCTTCTCTAGTCCTAGATCCTGCTACTGAGCTCTCAGATTCTCTCAGATCAGACAAACCTTTGGGACAGTACACAACAAAGCCATTTCTCCTAACAGTGGACTGGCTGCCTTTTATCGATATCCACCACCTACCACAAGATATAAAGAATGATGGTGCTATATAAGCAACTGGAAAGAGTAAATACATTGACATATTACACAACAGAAGGCTAAGAAGAACACTTAAAAGAATTACAGGAGCCCTAAGGATAAGGCATGCGATGAATACACTGCAGTGTAAGTACTGTACCACTTGCTGTTCTGATCCTGTCTGACATGTTAGCACTAAACTATGCAATGTGATACCAAGGGCAGAAATTAAACCTTGTATTGACATGAATGCTCCAACATAAAGCTAATGCATGGATTTTCCACCAGGAAAAAAAAAGAAGAACAGCTGTTTGTAGTTCCCTTTGCATGTCTTTAATGGCTTAACTTGTATTGTGGTTTCTCTTGGTGGTTTAGGTAATTTGTGGTTTGGTTTGTTGTAGGTTAAATTGCTTCCATGTGACTGAGTAATTGTATAAATATTTCCAAACTGTGTGTAAATCACTAGCAGCTAGGAATAAACAGATATAGCATAATAAAATACAACATAATACATTGTATACTTGTGTGAAATGACAGTTAATAGAGTAGGTCTGCTCAGCATCTCTAGCTAATGCCGAGGTTCACATTACATTTATGACCTCTGTTTAATGTATACGCCAAGATGTATAGGTTAAATGGATGCCAAAAAGTTGCACCCATCACCCATGGTATCCTATTATAAAAAAAAGTATACATTTTAACATATGTTTTTTCTGAATGCAGTTGTATTGGATAGCGTAGTCTAATGTTTCATAGTATACTGAAGGATACTGGCCAAATGGAGGCCAAAAAGCCAACTTTTTGGCCTTCATTGGGCTATTTAACCCCATGTTCACATTTAGCATGTATGTCAGAAGCTTTCCTGGAGAACCCGCCAAACATACATAACAACATAATGTGAACCTAACCTTACTTGTATTGCATTGGTTGACAGAATCCAAGTACTATAAGGGTATATTCACATGGTGGGTTGACTCCGTCTTGGAACACATTTTTAGAGGTGTGTGTGGATCCATGTTTCAGACCCTAAACTGACCCAAACATGCATCTAACAATGTGCAGTGTGATTTTACATTGCTTTCAATGTAAAACACGCATCGGCGTTCAGACGAGTGATTACCAATGTGTGTTTACATGTGTCCTTTCTGATGCGTCTTTCGAATCCGTTCAAAGAATTGACATGTCAATTTTTGATCTGTTTGATGCAGCAGACGCCCTATTTAAAACTATAGGGTGCGATCCTGCTGCAGTAAAAACGCATCCAAACATGCAGCTGCATGTTGAATGCAATTTACGCAGCGCTTTTGAATACGTTTTTTGGATCCAAAAACGAATCCAACACACCATGTGTATGTTGCAACATTGTTGCATAGAAGACACAAATGACCATACTACAAAGCTTCCCTAAAGCCAGTAACAATTTGATTCCACATAGGATAACCACGTTGTTCTTCTTCTTAATCCCCTAATTAAGTGATTGCCAAGAGTCAGCTGTAAGGGTGCTTTCACACAGTGCGGTTTTTGGTGCGTTTTTGATGCATTTTTTGTGCAGGAAGGCACAACAAAAAATGCTGTACATTGTTGCACAAAAAAAGCATCCAAAAAAACGCATCAAAACCGCACCAAAACCGCACCGTGTGAAAGCACCCTAATCGTGAAAGAGTACTAAATTTGTTGCAAGGAATTTTTTCTTTAGGGGACTTGCACACAGAGCAGTTTTGGTGCAGTTTTAACTGCGCTTCAATTAAACTGCCTTTATTACCAGCAGCTTCTTTCAGTTGTCTAAATTGTCCAGAAAAGTGTTTCAAGTAAGTAATCAATGACTGTGTTTGAAGTCTTGTGGATACAAACACACTAATTGATTACTCACTTTCCAAACAGTTTAGATAAGTGAAAGAAGCTTGCTGGTAATAAAGGCAGTTTAATTGGAGCACAGTTAAAACTGCACCAAAACTGCACTGTGTGAAAGCACCTTTAGGGTGCTTTCACACAATGCGTTTTTGATGCTTTTTTTAATGCATTTTTTGTGCAGAAAGGCACAGCAATTAATGCTGTACATTGCTGCACAAAAAACGTGGCAAAAATCACAGTAAAAAATCGATTTTTGTGCAGCAATGTACAGCATTAATTGCTGTGCCTTCCTGCACAAAAAAAAACGCATTAAAAAAACGCATCATAAACGCACCAAAAATGCACTGTTTGGAAAGTGAGTAATCAATTAGTGTGTTTGTAATCCACAAGACTTCAAACACAGTAATTGATTACTTACCTGAAACAACTTTCTGAACAACTGAAAGAAGCTTGCTGGTAATAAAGGCAGTTTAATTGGAGCGCAGATAAAACTACACCAAGACTGCGCTGTGTGAAAGCACCCTTACTCCAAATAATGGAGGGGTCAAATCATATACTAGATAAGTGCAAATGGACAGGAGATGTCTGGAGTGGACAACCTGTTCAAAAACATCAACCACTTCTTTTGTACAAACAGGTAAAATTAAAGATTATTTAACAATATGTAGTTAAATAGTAGTATAGCAATTACAGACCGTGAGGTGCTTATGACTGACTATAGGTCAGCAAATGATTTTGCATAGCCTGCCTCACAACAGAACTATACAGTATGTACATGAAGCAATTTCTTTTTTTCACCCCAGGTTAGTTAGAGTACTGCTTATTGGTGTATAATTACGTGTGTACACACACTCCTCCACTTATTCATAAAATACTTATTTCATAAAATACGTAAACCACGTGTGCATTCACATAACTGGCTTGTAAAGGTCTTTAGAGATAGGCCCTCAAGCCATGAGTTATAGGCTGACATTATAAAAAGAACTTAATACAAGTCGTAATGAGCCATACACCCAATCATTTCCCATATGGGACCAGCAGGAAACTGAACAAATGACTAGAGATTACAGTGCAGGTGTTTAAGGTAATGTCTGCTTTGTGTCAGCAAGCTCCGATACATGGCTACATATCCCAGGCATGGACGGGCAAACAACTGCATCTGTTTCTGAAATCCTCAGGACATAAAAGCAGCAAAAGAATAGACTGTCTAGAATGCATGCTGCCTGGAGATGCTTAGGTTGAAAGGTGTATTAGATGTATTTAACCCATCTAACCCTGGCTCAGAGAAGGAAATTTGTAATATCTCAGCAAGCAAATCATGTCAAGCATTTTGCCTGGAAGAATTACTGTATTTGTGCTTTATGTTCTGCTATTTCTATTTTACAGATGAAATGTATAATTGCCAGATGCAGTGCTACAATGAGTTATTATCATTAGTACTGGATACGTACCAAGCCAGCAAGTGAAGACAAGGAAGACAGGAGGAAATTGCAGCCAAGTCTTGAATTACAAATTAGGGTCAGCAATGGCATGTGTGCAGGAATCTTTAAGCTGTTGCCAATAATCAAATCTGCCTTACAGGGTCACAAAACTGCCAGAATCTTAAAGTGTGATTCCTGGTACAAACATTTATGCCACACCAACAATACACGCCATAAATGTTTGATAGGTGCAGGTCCAAACTATGGTGCTTGGCCACTTCTCCTCCCATTCCCTGCCTGGGTACAGAAGCAACCTAAGCAGATAGAACAGACATTTATGGCATATTTTGTGGATATGGGAATAACCCTTTAACCCCTTGCAGACCGGCAAATAATCTAAGAAATCTGGATGGTTTGCAAGTGACTTTGAATGCAAATTTAGAAGTTGCATGGAAACTGAACAGCTGCAAGAGTGGAGAGCCAGCTGTCAGTGACAGCCAGACTTTCCAGAGAGAAAGCAGACACATTTTATTACCATCTGTGACTTTCCGATTGCTGTGTACATGGTGTTCAATGAGTGCCATGTGCACAGTTACCAGGTAGCCTACAGGCCTACATCTCCAGCAATCATGTGATTATTGAGGCTTAGTAATGGCAGGAGCTGCTGGGTCTTAACCAGTGTCAGAATGGAATTCCTTGGGCCCATCAATGAAGTTGATATTTGGGGTCGACCCATAAAGTTGATTCTTGGGGTCTATTTAAGGCTACTGTACATGGCTGCACATGCTTCCTGCTTTCTGCCTCTTTTTCTCTGCCTTTCTCCCTGAAATGCAGCTCAAGGGCTGCTATTGCTTGGAGCTCACTATGCTCACCAGAGGGTTTCCCCTGTTCCTTTCTGGACTGGTCCGAGTCTAGTCTTAACAGACCCAGATCAACTTTGTAGTCAGTACTGAGGGCTGTATTTCCTCCTGTAACTGGGGCTAAAATATCAGCACCAGATACAGGTGAAATAAGCAAAAAAAATTAAAACAATTAAAAACTTATTTTAGGGGCATTTGCTGTTAAAAAAAACACATAAAAAACATGAAATAAACTTGAAAAATAAACATTTCTGTTTTAGGCCTGGGTCACATCTGTGTTGGAGGTTCAGTTTGGAATCTCTATTGCAAAGGTGTAAACCAGACCCGTTTTACAATGTACCCATTGTACTAAATACAATGATATACAATAGGTTTCTGCCACAGTGCCTGTTGTCTTCAAGGAATTTGTGATGTGGGTTCCTGACCGACCATTATTTTTTACATTTTTTGCTGACATCATAGAAAATAGCATAAGAAAGCATTATAGTTTACCAAAACATATGTACTAAAAAACAAAAGTATTCATGGTCATTAATGGGGAGAACGGCCTATTCAAAAAGTGCTTTAAGAAGTGTTCCCACCATAGACTATGATGGTATGTCACTAAGATGTGCCTTCAAAGTCTAAAAGGTGCTGATCCTATCACACCTATCTTGGGAATGGGCCCCCGATAGTTACGGAGCAGCCTGGAGAGCCGGTTACGCTTGTGTATGACTCTCCATTCTGATCTATGGGAGTTCCCAGTACAGCTGAGTGCTGGCTGTGCTAGAAATTCCCATACAAGAGAATGCAGATATGCCATCAAAATCTATGGCGGGACAACCCCTTTGAGTATATTGCAAGAAGGTACAACTAGCAACATTGAAAGAATTTTTGTTATCAGAGCAATGCAACACACAGCAGAGAGGCATGTTATTAGAGGGATACCCTACATGGCAAACAACACAGCAAATTTAGCAGAAGAACTGTGTCAGGAACTTCACGGATTATGTTTTCATTGCCAAGAAGCCACACATAGGTTTGAGATTGTCAAAATGCCAAGAATCAGCTGGAATGATTAAAGACACATTGTCCTGGGAATTTGCAGTTGTATAAAGTGATAAATCTTGCTTTAACCATAATGGGACTAAAATGAGAAAAAAAATTGTTATGGTAAGTATTTAAGGCAATGGCATGTGGCAGGATATGCTATAAATGCCTAATAGCTGCAGAATCCATTTGAGAACCTCAGAAATCCAGAAAATAGAGATCCAGTGATGCCTATTTGCTAACTGCACGCTATGTTAGTGTCCATTATTTTAAATAGAAAGGTGACCACACTTTCACACTACCCCCTATAAAGAGCTACATGCATTGCTATTGATCATTTCTAGATTTCAAAGCAGGGTTCCCAAGCAAACGAGGAATCCGTTCAATAAAATATACAGATGCAAAAGAAAAATAAATATATATTTTTAACAAACAGCACAAAATCACACCAAAAATTAACTATTTTATTTCCATAATTGTTACAATTAGTAAAATAAAATGATTGTATTACTTAAGATCAACACTATAAATATAATAATATGAAAACAATGGCACAATTGTTTCTTCTATGCGTTCCATAATGTGCCCCAGAAAATTCTGGTTAAAAAAATACATTTTTAGTTGTATTAACGAAGGAGAAAAACCTTATTGAAATCTTTAGAAAGAGTGTTCTCTTATTGAAATGGAAGAAGTGTGCTATGCATATGCACCTCTTCATTCTGTACAGAGAAGTTCAGAATCCTGTCTCAACATAAGTCCTACCAGACATATAGCACTGTCTGTCGCTATAAATTCTTAGGGTATGTGAACGCCGATACATGTTTCCCATTGCCGCATTGGGTTAAACTCACTGCTCATTGGTTAGATTGCGTGTTTCTGGGTTCGTTTTCAGTACAGGACCCAGACACGCATCACAAAAGCGTATGTTCACACGGACCTAACACGCCGTGTGAACATACCCATAAGGCCAAAAAACTGGTTTTGTGCTCGTGGTGTTAACGCTTCTTTGCATTTTGCCACAAATGTACATTCTTGATCATGAACATCGGGATGGGCTGGGATTCCACTGTTCCAATAAATGTTAGCACTTTTCCTCGCTGTTGCCTTAAAAATCTATTCATTCAACTATCACCATTAAATGTTTTTCTATAAGATCCTTACCAGACAGAATATGATAATGTTTGGGCCTTGCCACTGGTTAAAGTCCATAACAAAATTACAAATTGATTGATTTCTAATTTTCTTCTGAACTCAGTTAAAGGGGTGTTCCCTTAAGCAAAGTGGACTGCACTGTTTAGCCCTCAGCTATCTGGGAATTGACCGTGCATGAGAATGAGGAGGACGGTACTTGTGGTCATCCTCTTCATTGACTTCTATAGCTGCTTCCAAATATAGCCAAGCGCACACAACTGGCTATATGCTGAACTCCCATTGAAATAGAGGAGGAGAATGGCTGCAAGCACCGTCCTCCTCATTCTCATGTACAGTCACAGCAAGCTGAGGGCCAACCTGTGCAGTACGTTTTGCTTCATGAGATCACCCCTTTGAGAATGAAAAAGGACAAAAGAATTCAGGTACCTACGGCTAGGACTAATCAGAAACTTTTTATAGTGCTAATTGTTTTTAACTATTGAGCTATACTTGCCATCCAAAGATATACACTTAGAGGGACATGTATGAAAACTGTCTAGGCATATGAACCTGTCAGAGCTCCCCTTTCATTTTTTAGAGCACTATATGAAATTAAAGGGGAGCTCTGATTGGTTGCTATAGACAACAAAGAAAGTCTTAGAATTACACAGTTTTCATACATGTGCCCCCTAGTGTTTATGTAGCTGAGAATGTGTTCTTCAACAAGTGTTATTATACTCTAAATTTATAGAATACCCTAATGTTTTACTGTTATTTTTTTACACAGCACAGTTCTAATATGGCAAATAATGTGAAATATTCTAAAGCTACAGAAGTTAAAAAAAAATCAAAATAATATGATTTTGTTTTACCTCCAAATAATCAGTAGGCTTAAAAAAATGGAATGGCCTGCACAGTCTCCAGACTTACACACAACTGAGCTTGTTTGGAATGAACCAAATAGTACAATAGAAGCAAAGCAACTACAAGTGCGGCACATTTGTGGGGACTTCTGCAACAATGTTGGGAAGAAATCTCTGATTATTATCTGAATACAATTGTAGAAGGAATCCTCCATTGTGTACAGGTGTTATATCAGCGAGAGGGGGCTACTTTGAAGAGTCAAAAATAAAGGTTTAATTTGTTGAACAAAGTTAATCCGTTTTATGTATTCATCTGAACTTGTTTATTCCTTCTTTTCTGTCATTTGAGCCCTTAAACTTTGTAAATAACATTAAAAACTGGAATAATTGAAAACTTTTGACCAGTAGTGTACATTATCATATCAGTTGTATATAATCTATAATCTGTATATAATCTGTATATAATCTTGTGGACTGCCGCTGTCACTCAATAATTAAGACCAGTGGGTAGCACTTTAAGCCCGTGTTCACACGGCTTATTCAAGCCGTAATTGCGAGCCGGATTGCGCTCGCAATTCCGGCTTGAATAAGGGGCGCGGCGGGGCGGGGGGGCGGCCGCCGGCCCCCTAGACTTACATTATCCACGGGGCGTATTGCACCTGGGTAATGTGCATGTCAGTTTCTCCCCGCCCGGCGGATTCGCCGCGCGGTAAGGAGAGACGGAATCCACTGTTCTCTATGAGAACTGTGGATTACCGTAATTACTGCGACGGATTGGTGCCATACTGCAGTGCAAATCCGGCGCGCAGTACGGCGCCAATCCGCGCTGAAATAAGCCGTGTGAACGGCCCCTAAAAACCCTCACTGAACCCTTTAGCCTAAATCAGCTACTGCTGAAAGTGGGGCAAGTCTTGAGAGACACTTTATCAGTAAAGTCTTAGAGGCCATTCACACGGCGTGTTTGGATCCGATTTTGGATCTGTGTTGGATTCGAAAATCATATCCAAAAACTCTGCGGCGTTTGCATCCTTAACAGATCCAACACGTATCCAACATGCAGCTGCGTGTTTGGATGCATTTTGGCTACAGCAGGATTGCACCCTATAGTTTAAAATAGGGCCCCTGCTGCATCTTTCAGACCAAGAATTGACATGTCAATTCTTGCGACAGATGCGAAAGACGGATCTGAAAGATGCAATGAGACCCACATGGGTGATCACTCATGTGAAAGCCGATGCGTGTTTCATATTAAAAGCAACATTGCTATTTATTAGTTACGTGTTGGGGGCCGACACACGGATCGAAAAACACAGCTAAAAGCGTATGTTCACACGGACTCAAGACACCGTGTAAACATACCATTACTCACCTTATTTGAAGTACTGCTCTACAGGTACTGAAACAAAACTATGGAATCACCACATTTAGAGACTAATCACCCAGTTTTTTTCTGCTTTGTAGCAAATACTTAAATATACACAGATATGACACAAAACAATGTTTTTTATTAAACGGACATTTTAGCTTCAGTAACATAAGGATACGTTCACACAGCCTTTCCTAGATGAGTGTTTGGATCCGTGTTTCAGACCCAAACATGCATCTAACAATGTGCAGTGTGATTTACATTGCTTGTAATGTAAAACATTCATTGGTGTTCAGACGAGTGATCACCAATGCGTGCTTAGATGCGTCTTTTGGATCCGTACAAAGAATTGACATGTCAATTCTTGATCCATTTGACGCAGCAGACGCCCTATTTAAAACTATAGGGTGCGTTTCTGCTGCAGAAAAAAATGCTTCCAAACACGCAGCACACTTTGGGTGCGTGTTGGATGTGTTTTATGCAGCGCTTTTGAAAACGTTTTTCAGATGGAAAACCTATCCAAAGACGTATTCAAAAAAAGTCATGTGAATATACCCTTACTCACACAAATTCAATTATGTTAATTGATATGTTTTTAAAGTAGAAGAAAATATTACGGAATCAACAACAAATTCAAAAATACGATTTACTATTTTTATGCTTTTCCTCTGGTTTTTATGAGATCTGAATTTTTTGAGGCATAGACTGATGAACAATATTCTGCATCAAGCTCGTTCCAACTTTCTTAAAGAACTGTTGACGGGTTTGCAGGATGGAATCTTACATTGGACCAATTTTTTTCAGTTTCCACCATAAATTTTCATTGAGTTGATATGCCTTTTCTAAACAAAAGCTTTTTTGGCAAGATGCATTATAATCCTAAAACATGACTTCATAATCCCAAACCTATTTTTCAGCAATGTCAAGCAAGTACAACATTTCTAAGTTAAACTGTGCATTCACTTTTAAGGTAATGATTGCCATCTTCATTGGTCCTTTAGCTGATGTGCAATGAATGGGGAACAAAACTACAATGACCAAAACAAGTTGTCACCAAGAAAGTAATCAGTGGGATCCACAGGATCAAACAAGTTAGGAGGTTTTCACACAGTGTGTTATGGCACAGATAGGTACACGCCAAAATATGCCTTCATTAGCGTTATTAAAAGTAAGAGCTGGCCAGCGCATACTTTCAAAGAGGCAGCTCTCTGCCTCGTATACCTTCCTACTTCTCAGTGCACCAAGAAGTACGATCGTAAAATCACCAAAAAATTCGACTAGGTTATTTTTTTTCAGTAACGTTCTTTTTTTTTTTGCGGGGGCATTTTGTTGCAATGACGCGCCGAAGTACACCCTGCAAATACGCCATGTGAACACCCTCTTACTCAAAAGTGTTATCTTTCATCAGAAGCCTAATAAACATAACATCAAAAAATCTTGAATCCATGTAGCGTATGCCTACATTACTTGACAGGTATACGGCCATTGTTTTTGAGACCAGTCAATAGTTTTTTCTTTAATCCCTTTATGAGATCCATAGCTGGGACAAAACATGTTATTTTGGGACAACTGACAATAACAGAGACAGCGACATTGGAGATTTTGGATAGAGATACTTTTCAGGAAAGGTATCCTATTTTTAGACCAGCATAGTGAGTACAGGGCCCATTTATAGGATTTTCTAAAGATAGAGGACATCCAGGCAATTGCACCTTGCACCTACAGAGGCACCTTGCTAAAGTTCTGGTCCAAGAATCTTCACCAGTCAGGCACATGCACTATAGCATTTTGGAAGTGCTAAGACTGTTCCATTTTATATTGCTTCTTACAAAGTTAATGGGTTAGGTATCTTCAATTGGATATCAGTTGCCATACTCCTTATGAGGATTTTATTTGTGTTTCCGATTGAAGGTCTTAATTTTGCCACAAATGGGGTTAATGATGATGCCTAATCAATGTTAATTTCTTTGCGACCGTCCACTGTCTATAGTCGGTGGAAGTCCTCTTTCTGCAGCGACAACTATAGATAGAGGGGTTTTGCAGCCCTTAGCGCTGCAACTGCACTAGGAACAGTCTCTGTAAACGCCGGGAAGTGGAGGAAACCCCAACGTTTAACCCTTTGATTGCAGTGGTCCATGACCGTGGCATAATCAAATGGCATTTCCATGCTCCATCGGGTAATCAGGACTCCCGGCGACCAGATGGAGCCCGGGAAATGTCTGAACAATCAGCCTTGGGGACTTTGAGTAGCCTCAGGGCTGTCTGTATAACAAGCCTGTACTCAGGGCAGACTGTGTGCTGGCCTGACTGCTGCCTGTGTCATACTAACACAGAGTCTAATGTATTAGTATATATGAATATTATATATAATTTATATTTAATAAAAAATAAATGTGCCCACATTACACAAAAAATAAAATAAAAAATCTACACATATTAGATATCCACAGAACCATAGTAACCTGTACAATTAATGTATAGGTTATTTTGTGTGACATGTGAATGGTGTAAAAAATTATTTTTAAAAAAAGTGAAGAAAAATTTAAAACAAATTTAGCAGTAATTTATATGTAAACTCAAACTATGCTCCTCCAAAAATTCAACTTCTCCCGCATAAAACAAGGCGTCATACAACTGCGTCATTCAAAAATAAAAAAGTTATGACTGTTGAAATGCAAGGAGACAAAAAAAAAAAAATGTGCTCGTCATTAAGTACTTGTCAGGCCTGGGGCTTAAGGGATTAAACTAGAAATGTAATAAAAGTTTTAGATAGTAGGTCACTCTATTTTCCTGTTTGGTGTCTATATGTCGCAGGGAAGTGATGAAAATAGGGATTTGATCAAATCCCTAAGGAAGATGATCAAATTATGGAAGATGTTAAAATAAAAACTCTGTGGGGTGATTTCCCTAAAGAAAGTGATTTGATCAAATCCCTGAACTGTTTTACTGAAAAGATTAATCATCTCCCTTAGGGATTTGATCAAATCCCTATTTCTTATCATTTCCCTGCGACATATATAAGAAGTGAAATTATCAGTCATTATACAAAGGTCGTATGAAGGTCACTCCAAAACTAATCCTTCTATCTTTTATTTTAGCCCACAATGCCAGGAGCAGCTGTTGGCGGTATGACAATCGAGTTTGACCCTTCTGGCCAATATTCGTCAGATTTTGTTGCCGTGTGTCAGATGGCCATTCGTCGTAGTAGTGGTAAAACAGTGAGTCACCTTTAGTGACACAGATTTTTATGAATGTGATATGCAAGCACTTGGTAAAAATGCATACAAGGGTGGTGAAAAAAGCTAGGGGTTCATGTATGAAAACTATCTAGGTCTAAGACTTTCTTTCTTGTGCATAGAAATCAATCAGAGCTCCCTTTTAATTTTTTCAGAGCACTATATGAAATGAAAGGGGAGCTCTGATTAGTTGTTATGGGCAACAAAGGAAGTATTGGACCTAGACAGTTTTTAAACATGTCCCCCATAGTGTTTATGTAGTTGAGAATGTGTTCTTCATTTTTTAATGCGTTTTTTTTGCAGAAATGTACAGCATTAATTGCTGTGCCTTTCTGCGAGAAAAAAACACATCCAATAACGCACGAAAAAATGCTCCGTGTAAAAGCCCCCTTATAATTATCACTAATCAGTGTATGTAGTGAACTTATTTTTCACAGCTGTCAACGGCCTAATGTACTGTCAGGGGAGAGTTGAGACACTCTGATACACAATAGCTAGTCAGCTGGTTCCACCAAAATCATCAGGTTTAGCCAACTATTGTCTAATAAGGCTAGTGACACATCTAGATTTTTTTTTGCTGTCATATTGTTATCCATTGGAATGGACTAAATAGCTTGAAAATCTGTCACAAATCACTGCAATGAAGGTAATCAGTGATTTCTGTTTAAATTCCCTACATGCTGGCATTTTCAAGGGACTTTAAAACTATTAGCCACTTTTCCCTTTATAGAGTATAATAATCACTTGGAAATCTCTCAAAAATGTCAAGAAAATCACTTGTTGAGGTTTAAAAAATAAAATAGAAAAAAATTCTAAGTTTAGGCCAAGTATATAAAAGCCCATATCCTCCCAATGCAACTAAGAAAGGAGAACCTACTATACAGTGGTGCTTGAAAGTTCACAAACCCTTCCATCATTTTGTATGTTCTATGTAGGCATTCATCTTGCCTAAAAATAAGATTTTCACACAAATCTTAAAAGTAGATGAAGGACCATGATCCAATTTGGAAAAACTATTTGAACCTTTATGATGATCAGATAATTTGAAAGTGAAATTAGAGTCAGCTGTTTTCAATCAATGGGATGACAGTCAGGTATGAGTGGGCGACCTGTCTTATTTAAAGTACAGGGATTTATCAAAGTCTGGCCTTTACAACATATGTTTGTGGAAGTGTAGCATGACACAGAATGAATATTTCTCAAAATAAGAGTTTTTGATGCTCAGTAGGCTGTAAAAAGTTACAAAATCATCTATAAGGGGCCGTTCACACGGCTTACTTCGCTGCGGATTGGAGCCGTACTGCGCGCCGGATTTGCGCTGCAGTACGGCTCCAATCCGTCGCAGTAATTACAGTAATCCACAGTTCTCATAGAGAACTATGGATTCCGTCTCTTCTACCAGCTCAGCGAATCCGCCGGCCAGGGAGAAAGTCACCTGCACATTATCCAGGCGCAAAACGCGCCGTGGATACTGCAAGTCTATTGGGCCGGCGGGCCGCGCCCCTGCCCCCGCCCCTTATTCAAGCCGGAATTGCGAGTGCAATCCAGCTCGCAATTACGGCTTGAATAAGCCGTGTGAACACGGCCTTAAGGTATGAACCTCAAGACCATTATTAACCTTCTCAGTAGTTTTCGACCAACAAAGATCACACCAAGAGCAAGGCATATAATAGTCCATGAGGTCACAAGGGAATGCAAGGTATAAGCAACTAAAGTATTTTCTCACATTAGCCAATGCTATTGTTCATGAGTCCACCATCAAGAGGACACTGAACAACAATGGTGTGCATGGCAGGATGGCAAGAAGAAAGCTGCTGCTCTCCAAAACGAACTTGGTAAACATGATCTGTAAAAGTCTATGTTTTGTGGAAGGATGAGACTAAAATAGAACTTTTTGGTTTAAATGAGAAGCAATATGTTTGGAAAATGGAAAACTCTGAATTCTAACACAAAAACCGTGAAAAATCTTGGTGGTGGTATAATGGCTTGGGCCTGTATGTGGGCCAGGACTGATTGCCATCATTGATGAAACAATGAATTCTAATTTCTCAAGAGAATATGGGTCATGCAACAAGACAGTAACCCCAAGCACTCAAGCTGTTCTACCAAAGAATTGTTAAAAAAGAATGAAGTTAAAGAGAACCTGTCACATAGGTTATGCCCCTCCAGCTGAGGACAGCACAAGGTAGTGAAAGCGCTGTGTCCCTTATTCTGTAAGATGCTGTAGTTTTAGAGCATTTAATGCTCAAATCTTATTCATGAGCAGGTGTTAGCTCTGCCCAGCAAATGCTAGCCCCACCCACTGACAGTTATTCACATGTTTCTGCCTATTCAAAGTAATAGGTTTATCAGTTGAGGTGGGCGGGGCTAGACTCAGATGGGCGGGGCTTGAAAAAAACTCTTTATATGACTCTTTTATTGCTGAAAACTGCAGATTTGAACACTAAATCTACAGCATCTTATAGAAAAAGGGACACGGCGCTGGATACAGCATGTCTGTTTCTTTTAAAAAGAAGGGCGGTACTCTTCACCGTCATCACAGTGAGCAAGGGCCATTGCCCGAAACGCGTTTGTGTGTTCCACATGGTGTGGGGTTATGCTGCTGTAGAGCTGTTTTACTTATCTTTGTGCATATAATAAAAGTTTGCTGTTTTAAGTCACGTGGACTATGGGATTTTTGGACGGCTGGGTCCCGTGTGGAAGTCAAGCCCAGATATCCCTTCCAGTGCAAGTATATTTTCACTTGGCCGGCGGTGAGCTGCAGGAGACGTTACACAGCAAAGTGGATCCCCGTGCATCATCATATGCGAAAGCAAGTCCGAGACAGGTGAGCCTTTTTTCAGTGTTTGCCTATGCATTTTGGCCAAATTTAGGCTACACCACGAAGGACACTATCCATTACATGCATATATAGAGGATCGCACTACCATTGACCGCTTTAATCTACACAGCATTAACTCCACGAAGCCATATTATGGTTAAACATCTTAACACGCATGTCAGCGAATAGAACTGCTAAACTAGCAGCAGTGTTTAATGACACACATACTAACACAGAATCGAATGTTGAATGGAAGCACCATTTTATGGAGCTGGAGAAGGTTAAAATAAAGGAATTGAAAGTTTGGTGGGATCAGCAAACGCTAACCACCTATTATCAAAGAAAAATCATTCCTAGAGGACTGAGATTAAAAAAAGTTCCATCCTTTGAAATTACGGAGAATTTTGAACGCAAATGGAACAATACGTTCTCAGAATGTTCTCTAGCATTAATTAAATTGATTATTGAATATGAGGAAGATAAACTTAAAGAAATAGAAAAACAGGTAAAGGAGTTGGAAAGTAAAACGAACATCTATTCAGCAATACCAGACTTCCAGGTTGCATCAACACAGCTGCAAGAAACGATAGACAGAGGAGAACAGATAATTATGGAAAACAAAAAGAAAAAATACAACAGAGACATGGAAGATTACAAATCTAATAAAGTGTACACCTAGTCTAGAGACAAATCTCCATTTGTGCCAAGATCCATACTCAAAAGGAGCAATAATAGAAGAAATAAAAGGATGGTCAGCTTTTCAGATCTGGAAAATACAGAAAGTGGGAATATGGATAGTGACACACAAGAGAAGGAAATGACAACTATGGCCAGACAAGAGACACAGGATAAAAATAAGGACACAACAAAAAACAGAAAAGCAAGGGCAAAAAAGGACTATATGACATCAAGAAAGTCTCCGAGAACCTCAGCACAAATTTAACGGATTTAAAAAATATAATTGACACGACCCAAGTCATAGTTCTTACTCCCACCATTTTGACGTGTGCACAGCTGCAGGTCCTAACTCAGGGCCTCAATTTTGTACCTATGCAAGATTTCAATGTATTCGACACCATTGTTGATATAAACAAATTTGTGAGATTGTTAACTATTAAAATGCATTTCTCCGATGGCGAAAACGGTGAGAAGGTATATAAACAAAGCATTACCAATATTACTAATGAATTTGCCCCCACTTCATTTTCAAGAGCAGCTTACCTTAAAAACACTGCAGGATCTAGCCTCAGAGACAAAACAACACCCAGGAGAGGAAATGGTAGACCATGCTATACATCACAACATGCCCAACCCAAATTGTGGTGATGTTGCACAATAAAAATCTGAATAAGAAATCACTGAGGTATATAACTGAAAACATCATCACGAGATCACAGATCAAAGCAATACAGGAATTGAAAGAAAATAAAAATCTTATTATAAAACAAGCAGATAAGGGGGGGGCAGTGGTGGTGTTGGATGCCGGGTTATATACCAAGCAGGTACACAAAATTCTAGATGATGCTGCTACGTACCGCATTATAGGAGAGGATCCCACTAAATATTTCCAAAATAAACTAAGAAAAGTCCTAGAAGAAGGAGTCACACTGGGGGCCATCAATGATAAACAAGTGAGCTTTATTTACAGAGAAGATCCGGTTACACCTATCTTCTATGGGGCCCCTAAGGTCTATAACGGTGTGTTTCCACCTTGCGTACGCCCCATTATATCGGCAATGATTCGCTTAATGAAGGTTTGAGCAATTGGATAGACAAGTTTTTACAACCTATAGTGCAAGGCCTACCTGGATACATCAAAGATACTACATCTGCATTACAGATGTAGTCAGGTAGCAAATGGCAAGCAGAATATACATGGGTAACTTGTGATGTCATAGGGCTGTATTCGTGCATTCCGCATGAAATAGCCTTAGTGGCATTAACCTTCTTTTTAGAAAAACATGGCCAATATGAAAAAAATGTACAAGAGTTCATCATTCTAGCAGTAGAATATCTATTAAAAAGTAATTTTTTCAAATTTGAATATCGTTACTACCTACAGTTAATTGGAGCCCCGACAGGGGCCACTTTTTCACCATCGCTGGCAAATATTGTCATGGCTTGGTGGGAGCACCATGCCATTTACAGCACCAGTAATCCTTTTGCGGATTGCATTGTATGGTATGGGCGCTACATCGACGACCTCTTGGTCATCTGGGGTCGCGATGTAGCGCTCATACCTTTCTTTCTTGCTTACATCAATCATAACCCGTTTAACTTACAGTTCACGGGTAATTGGAATAAAGTGGAAATTCCTTTACTGGACATATTGCTGAAGGGTTCAGTTGAAACAAAAAGCAAAATCACCACATTTTTTCGAAAACTCTATTCAGGGAATTCCATTCGTAGGGCTAATAGTTGTCATCCATCTTCAACAATCAAGGCTATTACTTATGACGAGCTGGTAAGAGCAAGGAGAATCTGTACACGGGAGGAAGACTATAAAGTAGCAGAAGCAGATATAGTAACTAGATCAAAATGCAGAGGATACAATAACAGGGTCATCAATCAAGCCCAACACAAAGTTATGACCAAATCACAAAAATATTTACTCAATAAGAATGACAGAGATAACAAACATAGTTATTCACATGACAAAATTACCTTTACCACCAAATACAGTAGGGATTTCAATAAAGTTAAGGCAATTTTTAGGAAGAATATAAACATATTACGCCAAGATAATAAACTGACTGAAATCCTAGATAGAGGAATACAAGTGGTGCTAAAAAGAGGTCAAACTTTGGGTAACACAATTTCTCTCAGCACCCATATACCACATCAGAATAAGAAGAGAGGATTTGGTTTTCCCAAAAGGAATTTTTCAAATGTGGTGGTAGCCACTGTAGTGCATGTAATTTTGCCTATAAAACTGTAAGATTTGATGATACAGAGGGCAAACGAACATATGATATATGACAATTTATTAATTGCAACAGTCACCACACCATTTACATCATTCAGTGTACCTCTTGCAACAAAAAATATGTGGGTAGCACCATACGCAAGTTAAAAATACGCATCATGGAACATATCCACAGCATTAGAAAGAATCAGGCCAATTATCAGGAGCAGCAAAACATTTCCTTGAGATACACAATGGTGAACTCAAGAGCTTTCAGTTTCATGCTTTTGAAACTGTAGCACGACCATATAGAGGAGGTAATTGGGTCAAATTACTTAGACGTAAGGAGGCACAGTGGATTCTGAGGCTAGGCACAAGAAGACCAGAAGGTATCAATTTTAGAACAGATATGTTGTATTTTTACTGAAACGTATGCAGTACTTATAGTAATAGAGTGTTGTGGGGTTTTTTTTGGGTTTTTTTCTTTTCTCTTTTTTCCTTCCTTTTCTTTTTTTTTCCTTCTTTTTTTATACAATTTAGTCACTAATTCACAAGTATTAATATGCATAAGTAGTGTTTTTCCTGTCAATGCTCAGATATATGCTATACTGTCTCAGCACATGTTGCTTGCATGCATCACGTGATAACAGGCATTAATGTGATTGGTTTTAAGTTTCTTTTAAAAAGAAGAGCGGTACTCTTCAACGTCATCACAGTGAGCAAGGGCCATTGCCCAAAACGCGTTTGTGTGTTCCACATGGTGTGGGGTTATGCTGCTGTAGAGCTGTTTTACTTACCTTTGTGCATGTAATAAAAGTTTGCTGATTTAAGTCACGCGGACTTTGGGATTTTTGGACGGCTGGGTCCCGTGTGGAAGTCAAGCCCGGATATCCCTTCCAGTGCAAGCATGTCTGACACTAGCTTGTGCTGTCCTCAGCAAGAGGGGCATAATCTATGTGACAGGTTCTCTTTAAAATTTAAGAATGGCTAAGTCATAATCTTGACCTTTATCCAACAGAAATGTTGTGGAAGAACCTAAAGCAAGCAGTTCATGATAGAAAACCCAGCAATAAAACAAAGTTGAAGCCAGGCCCGGACTGACCATAGGGCAAACTTGGCATTTGCCTGGCGGGCCGATGGGGTCCGGGCCGCAGGGCCGGCTCGGATCGCCCGCCGAGGGGACCAGTGTTCCCCCTGGCGGGCCCCCAGTCCCGGCACCGGTCTGTGGCGTGCTACAGGGGCCGCAATGGTCGCATCAGAGACCGGACCCCTGTGGCAGGGGGCCTGCAGGCCCCCCTCGCCAGACGGCTGCACGGCCAGGTCACCGACCCAGCCATGCAGCCATCACGGCCACCGCCTGCACCGCGTGGTGCAAGCAGCAGCCGAGGCTGACCAGCGGGGATCGACTGATCCCGTCTGTCAGCTCCCAGCAGGCCGCTGGGCAGGCGCGCGATGTGATGACGTCATCGCGCGCCCGCTCCGCGTCCCGCACACTGCTGCCGGCAGCATCCGGGGAAGAAGACAGAAGAGGAAGCAGAGACCTCAGGTAAGTATAGTTTTTACTTATTTTTTAAAAACTACTGCCCTGCCTAGCTATATACCAGCCCTGGCTACCTGCCCTGCCTAGCTATATACCAGCCCTGCCTACCTTCCCTGCCTAGCTATATACCAGCCCTGGCTACCTGTCCTGCCTAGCTATATACCCAGCCCTGGCTACCTGTCCTGCCTAGCTATATACCAGCCCTGGCTACCTGTACCTGCCTGCTACTATATACCAGCCACTGGCTTACCTGCCCTGCCTAGCTATAAACCAGCCCTGGCTACCTGCCCTGCCTAGCTATATACCAGCCCTGGCTACCTGCCCTGCCTAGCTATATACCTGCCCTGCTACCTGCCCTGCCAGCTATAAAACAGCACTGGCGACCTGCCCTGCCTAGCTATATACCAGCCCTGGCTACCTGCCCTGCCTAGCTATATACCAGCCCTGGCTACCTGTCCTGCCTAGCTATATACCAGCCCTGGCTACCTGTATACCTGCACTGTCTAGCTATATACGGACCTGTCTAGCTCTATACCTGCCCTGTCTACCTATATACCAGCCCTGTCTACCTGATACTGCCTTTACCTACTGCCCTGTCTAGCTATACTGCCCTGTTACCTGAATACCAGACCTGTCTAGCTGTATACCAGCCCTGTCTAGCCTGTATACCTGCCCTGTCTACTGTATACCTGCCCTGTCTGCTATACCTGCCCTGTCTACCTGTAGTGACCTGTCTACTATGCTGCCAGCTAATACTACCCTGCCTGCTTACATACTGGCTATACTGCCTGCCTATACTGCCCTGCTCTACTACTGGCCCTGACTGCCTACTATCTGGCCCTGACTAGCCTACATACTGGCCTGACTGTCCTAATACTGGCCTTGACTGCCTACATACTGGTCCTGACTGCCTACATACTGGTCCTGTGATACTGCCTGGCCCTAGCTGGCTAATACTGCCCCTGGCCCTACTGCTAATTACTGCCCCCTGCTAATTACTGGCCCTACCTGGCTAGTTACTGGGGGCAGCCCTAGCTACCTGGCTGATTACTGGGGGCAGCCCTAGCTACATGGCTGATTACTGGGGGCAACCCTAGCTACCTGGCTAGTTACTGGGGGCAGCCCTAGCTACCTGGCTAGTTACTGGGGGCAGCCCTAGCTACCTGGCTAGTTACTGGGGGCAGCCCTAGCTACCTGGCTAGTTACTGGGGGCTAATTACAGTGGTAGGCCCTGTCTACCTACCAAATTAATGGAGGAAGGCCCTGTTTACCTACCTAATGGGGGTCTACCTATTTACATGCCACTTATCTGACATTTTTTAATTTCTAATTTTTCGGGTCTAACATAGCTGTTTGGGGAATTGATAGGAAAGTGCTGGAAAAGAGAGGAGTCTAAGATGTATTTGTGGTAAATTCTACAGAGACGAGTAGTGGCCACTAGAAGAAGACATTGCATGCTGTACCGGACAGAGAAAGAAATGGAAGGGAACGACTCATCAGGGATGACGTCATGGAGGTTTGGGCCAGAAGGAGACGAAAAGGAGAAGAGAACAACTCCCATCAGAGATGACGTCTCCTGTGAGTCCCTGCTGTCAGGGGTAAGTTTACTTCTGTGTTGAGTCAGTGCTGTGTTCATGTGATGGTGACCTGACTACTGGCGATGTGATTGCTGGGATTGTAGGTTATGTTGGTTCTTGTATAGTGTCAGTGTAGGCTTGTCCCTGATTGTAAAGTGCACACCTGACTTCTTTCTTGCTTGTGTGTAGGCTGCTTTCACACGGAGCGGTTTTGGTGCATTTTTTGTGTAGAAATGTACAGCATTAACTGCTCTGCCTTTCTGCACAAAAACGCACCAAAAACACATCAAAAACACTCCGTGTGAAAGCACCTTCATAGTGTAGTTTATTTTAGAAAGTGGCGAGGTGCGAGAACAAGGGGAATTTTTTAAGCGGATATTGTATGTGGGCTGGTGGGGGCTTTGTGCCAGGGCTGATTTTTATTCCCAGTCCGGCCCTAGTTGAAGCTATGTTGTATGAAGAAATGAGCAAAAATTCCTCCAGGCTGTTGTCTCACTACAAAAATTATCTTTAAACATGTAGGGAACGTTTTACCAAATACATTAGTCTTTTGATATTACCTTGGTCAGGAGACAAGAGCGATTTTATCTTTATTTTCTTTGGCTGCTCTCTCTTCATGATTAGACATAGAGCAGGGAGTGACATCACCAGGATTGCCAACAGCATAAGAACAGACTGTGTTATCTCTAACAAACAAAAGAGGATATTGCTGTTGATTGTTTACTTTGAGCTCTGCAGCCCTCTTGACTATAGATTACATCTCCTGCAGTCATGTCAGTGCAATAAGAAGAGCTGGGAACACGTAGCTGATATACGAATCACTGCTATAGAACCACCCACAGCCTAACCAGGAAGTGTGAGTCAGAAGCTGCCTGTGGCTCTTAGACACAGCATAATAAGACAATCCATTTAAGGTTTCATTCTTATCTGCTTGGTGGTTCGAAACCTCTATCGCAACGCTGAAACCATTAAATGACGGACACCAGCGGGACTACATGGTGTCAGACATTTAAACGGAAAAAAATAGCACTTCTTGCGCTATTTTTACTGTCATTTTCACAGAATCTGCATCAGAGATTCCATACAGAGCCTTAGGCCGTGTTCACACGGCTTATTCCCGAAGGATTTGTGAGCCGGATTGAATAAGGAGTGAATAAGGGGCGGGACGGGGCGGGGCCGGAGCGCGGCGGGGGCGCCGGTCCCCGGCCCATAGACAATGCATTGTTTACTGCATGTCACTTTCTCCCCCCGCGGCGGATTCGCCGAGCGGGGAGGAGCGACGGAATCCACTGTTCTCTATGAGAGCAGTGGATTACCGTAATTACTCCGACGGATTGGCGCCGTACTGCAGCGCAAATCCGGCGCGGAGTACGGCGCCAATCCGCGGAGAAATAAGCCGTGTGAACGAGGCCTTAGATGCAGCTATTGCTGCACAAGAGGGTCATACCAGATACTAAAGACAAAGGCTCACATACTTTTGCCACTCACAGATATGAGATATTGAAGAATTTTCCTGAAAACATAAGTGACGAAGTCTAATATTTTTGGCTCATTTGTATGATTTAGTTTTCTTTATCTACTTTCAGGACTTGTAGTTTTAGGTCAAATTTAAGAAGAAATATAGAAAATTCTTAAAGGGGTGTTATCGTTTCATTAAATGGTCTTCAGAATAAGGGGACAGTGAAAACAAGCAACTTTGCAATTGGATGTCATTAGCAAAGCTGCCTTGTTCTCACAGTGTCCCTTATCTTGTGTTTTTATTTACACTGATATCCAGTGTGGGTCAATCCTCTCCTTGCATTCACTGCTAGCTCATTTACTTCTGTACACCCCGGAATTGGTCTACCTCCCTATCTGCTGAGAGCTCATTTACATTCTGTACAGCCCCTGGGTTGATTCATGGAGCTGTGTCTCTGACTCAGAGTTAGGGGCCGTAGCATTTCTGTTTCCACATCTAGCAGAAACAGACTAGCAGCAGATTGTACAATGAGAAAACATGACAGTTTTTGTCCCTGTGCCTAACTCTCCTGCATACCGCAGATCTGTGCGTTCTTAGAAAGCTGTAATACATCTCCAGCTGTGAGAGATCAGTGCTCAGATTAGATTGAATGCAGCCTGTGGTATGTATACAGCTCTTATAAAATAAGACTGCATAGGGAGAGACACAGTGATATGTGGACTCAGAGGGGAGGGGGGGGGAGTCTCAGGCCAGCAGTGAAGGGGGGATGAGGTCATCCAGCTGGGAGGGGAAGAAACGCCCCTACATTCACAGAGTTGAGAAGCTGAGAGAAGAGTGAATCAGCTGAAGTAAGGAAGCGATACATCCCCTTTAAGGCCTCGTTCACACGGCTTATTTGCCGACGGATTGGCGCCGTATTCCGCGCCGGATTTGTGCTTCGATACGGCGCCAATCCGTCGGAGTCATTACGGTAATCCACTGCTCTCATAGAGAACAGTGGATTCCGTCGCTCCTCCCCGCTCGGCGAATCCGGCGCGGGGGGAGAAAGTGACATGCACATTAGTTCCGGCGCGGACGCGCCGAAAACAATGCATTGTCTAGGGGGCCGGGCGCGGCGCCCCCCGCCGCGCTCCGGCCCCGCCCCCGTCCCGCCCCTTATTCACGGCGGATTTGTGCGCTCAATACGGCGCACAAATCCGTCGGGAATAAGCCGTGTGAACACGGCCTAGGGTGGTAAACCTTTAACCCCTTAAGGACCCGGCGTTTTTTGGTGACACGTTCGTTTTTCCCTCCTCACCTTCTGAAAGCCATAACTTTTTTATTTTTCCACCTACATAGACACATGAGGGCTTTGTATTTTGCGGGACAAAAATGTACTTGCTAATGGTGTTATTCACTATACTATAGAATATACTGGGAAACCGCAAAAAAATTCCAAGTGGGACAAATTGTGAAAAAAAAAATTATTTTCGCCATGTTTCTGGGTGTTTTGCTTTTACGGCGTTCAATCTTCGGTAAATATAATGTGTTATCTGTATTCTACAGGTTGTTTTGCATTCCGGCAATACCAAACATGTAGGGTTTCCATTATGTTTTGGTACCGTAAAAAAATTCCAAACATTTTCTATTTTTGAAATTTGCGCCACGGCGCCATTTTGTGTGACCAATAACTTTTTTGTATTAACACCTATGGAAGTCAGTGAGGGGGCATTTTTTGCGGGCTGAAGTGTACTTTTTATCGCTAGCAGTTTGGAATGCATGCGACTTTTTTGATCATTTTTATTCTATTTTTTGAGTGACGTAAAATGACCAAAAAACGCAATTTTGGCGTTTGGAATTTTTTTTCTTCTACGGTGTTCAGCGTACGGGATAAATGATGGTATATTTTTATAGATCGGACCGATCGACGTTCATTGAGATGCCGCGGCCATCTTTGCCGCGGTGTCTGATGGGTTAAACAGCGCCAGCGGGCGGAGCCAGCCGCCGGTGCTGTTACTGCCGGGTGTTAGCTGCGATCAGCCACTAACACCCGGCGGCTGTGCGGGGGGGTCGCGGAGCTCATACGTCCAGGGTCGTTAAGGGGTTAAACAACACTAGTCTAAGGGCCGGTTAACACGGCTTATTCAAGCCGTAATTGCGGGACGGATTTCGTCCACAAATACGGCTTGAATAAGGGGCGGGACGGGGGTGCTGCCCGCCGACCCCATAGACTTTCATTATCCACGGCGCGTATCCCGCCGGGATAATGAGCATGTCACTTTCTCCCCGCCCGGCGGATTCGCCAGGCGATAAGGAGAGACGGAATCCATAGTTCTCTATAAGAACTATGGATTACCGTAATGGCTGGGACGGATTACAGCCTTATTGCAGCGTAGTACCGCGCGCAATACGGCTGCAATCTGTCCCTGCAATAAGCAGTGTGAACAGCCCTTTAATGTAATCTCTGATGAAGCCACTTGTACCAATTTTACTACTAGACACCAATGATATGGTCTAGTCAATATAATTAGTCATGAACCATAATATACCACTCTAATGGTGTCACACAGGATCAAATATTACACGAATTTCTTCAAAGAGAAACGTCACCAGCTGTGGACGCCATTATTGCTACATCCCCTGCAGCAAGTAGCTCTGGGCTCCCTTGGTGATTGCACCTCTGTCACCATTGTGTTCCTTGTGTGCGTTAGTTTCTGCAACAAGTAACTTTTTTGTTTTTCCACCTACGGACCTGAAAGCTAATTTTTTGCAGACTGAAGTGTTGCTTTTGTAGATAGCACTTTGAAAAACATTTGACTTTTTGATCACTTATTCTGATTTGTAGGAAACATGAAATGACCAAAATATCACAATTTTGCAGTTTGGACATTTTTTCTTCTATGGTGTTTAGTGTAAAAAATAAATAATTTTATATTTTAATAAATCAGACTTTTACTAACTTAGCGATACCAGTTATGTGCAACTTTTTTTTATTATTTGTAAAATGGTAGAAGCCGTTTTGAACATTTGGGGGGACACGCCATTATCAGGTGCATTACAGAGCACAAGCAGCATGGAGGCGGGGCGCACTCAAACCGTACGAAGCTATAGATTTATAGCTTCAGGTATGGCAATTCTAGGATCATTACTGCTGGAACAGGTAAACCACTTTCAAAGTGGTATACTTGAGCCAGAAATTTTGTTTTAGTGGGTTCATAAATCAGGTTCATTCTATGCTATTATAATGCGCATGAAATTTGATGTTAAAACACTAAGGGGGACATGTATGAAGATCGAAAGCGCCTGTTTTCACGTTTTTTTCAGTGAAAACTGTGCCTGATGTATGTCGGCGCCGAAGTGCGCTCATACATGCGGGGCAAACTTCGACACCTCCGACAGACAGAACACGTTGAAATTGGTCTGCCTGTCGGAACTTTAATGCGCCTCACTTTGCCGACCCGCATTCATACATGTGTCGGAAAATTTAAATGTGGTGCCTCCCGCCCCAGAACGCCCACAGAGCGCCCCTTTATCTTAGGCACATAAATAAATGGCGAAGCTTGCGCCTAACAGCGCATTACTGCGTCTGACAGCGGAGCCGGCACAGTGCGGCGCAGTATACGCCTGACATCAGGCGAAAAGACCGATCATACTTGTCGCCTTACATTTCAAACATGCCGTACTTAATATTTATATTTCATTTTTGAAACTTTTCTTTTTTCTTTTTACAATTCTACTTGTAGTCCCCCTAGGGTACATGACCACTATAGATAATGCAGAAAGGTGTACCAAGATGGCGCTTATATTACTTCCTGCCTGAGGCAGGAAGTAACAGAAGCACTAACATGGTGGCTATGGAAGCCTTTATTAGGCACCCTGTGATCTTGTCATGGTGTTTGAAGAGGTAGGTGATCCTCATTCATTTAGACGCCGTGGATGCGAGCGATGCAGCATCTAAAGGGTTGAACAACAGAAATCAGATCCGATCCCTGTCGTAAGCAGTGGGTGTCAGCTGTATTTACCAGCCAACACCTGCTGCCCATGAAGCAGAATCAATGAGTGAGTGTCTCATAGTTTCTTACCAGCAGTATTATGTACTTATACATCATATGTCGGTAAGAGGTTAAATAAACAGTGCTCCTGTAACGGCTCATTCTACGGTCCGACTCCCAGGCCGCAGGCACGCCCGTTATCCGACTGCTGGTCGTTCACACGCTGTGCACAGGACTACTGTTTGCTCACCTGCTCCTGTCCTGCTTCCTCCTCAGCAGGTGCGCTGCTCTGCATATTCCTCCTCACTAGGGGGCACGCACACGTCAGTTCCCTAGATTTAAAGGGCCAGTGCGCAACAGGTAATTGTGCTCCTCCAATCCCATTCTTGCAGAAGCTTTTTAAGGATGCCATTTCCTGCTCTCCGCGCCCAGTTGTTGGTGTCCTTTCCATGTGTTCATTCGTGCATACGTCTTCTGCATCCTCTGCCGTTATCTGTATCCGTAGCTATCTGCTAGACCTTTATCTGCTGACATCGTTCCAGCCATGCCTGGCAATCCTCCTGTGGTGCCTCTCTGTGTCCTGGCCTGTTCCGTGCCTACTACTTCAGCTGTCACCGCTGGGGCCTACGTCGAGGGTAGCGAACTGGGGGTCACCCTACAGCTAAGTCCATCCCGCTTCGTGGCGGGCACCGGTGAAGACAAGGGGCCTCTTAGACTACGCTCCTCAGCGTAGGCTACAACAACTCCCTGTGGTGACCAGTGGATCCACTACCCTCTCTACTGACCAGCGTGACAGCTCCCCAATTATTTCCTACTTCACATATGCCTGTACCTGGTATAGCTAGAGGGATCCTCTTGTTTGACTCTTTGCCAAAACAACAGGTTCCTAATAGTTAGTCTACTACAAAACAATATCTACTTTGTGATTCCCTAGATCTGATCCAGGTTAATTTGTGACTACCCTACTGGTCTTCTGCCTCAAGCTGGTATACTCCTCCTGAAAATAAGTTCAGCTCACCATGCAGTTGGGTGGATGTAGTTCTGCAAAACTGATCCGATGTACGGTATGAAGACAACCGCTCCTGTTGTCAGGCACAACCACATTCATAAAAGAGAATTTTTTATCCAGCATCGTAGATAAGTAGGATAGGCGCTAACTTATATAATAAAACTTGACTTTTATTGAGTCATCTTAAAATGGTAAACAGCCATGGACTATGGCAAAAATTTATAAAGGTGTATACTGTTGGGTTGATGTCTTTCGGTGTGCTATTCCTTTGAACCAAGATCAAGTGAATCTTCTAATACTGGGTCTCAGCTTTGGAGTGGAGCAAAATTTCAATTTGTTCTCGATACTCAAGGACATAAATAAGTTCATTAGGTCATTGACCTTAAGACGACACTTTTGGGAAACTTCAAGTGTATCGGATGAAACGTCTACTACCGGTGATACAGTTCCTGGACCCAGTAATGAATATAGTAATCTTTTGTTCAAGGAACAGTTATCTATTCAGTGTTTGCAGGGTCTCTCTGATGATTCTCCTTCTAGTTATACTAAATCGAAATTTGTCACATCTAATGCTAGCTTTTATCCCGTTCAATCACGTGCTCCAGCTATGGATTTTTTCCAGACCGCAATTGAAAGGGAGCTTAGGGAGCTATCTGAAAAATCTTGTATTAGGCACAAATATCTCAATCTCACACAAAATCAATGCATTGCTTTGAACCAGTTACTTGACAATACCGAATTGGTCATAAAAATGGCCGATAAAGGCGGTACGGTGGTGGTGATGAGCAAACAAGATTACACCTCTGCAATGCTTGATCTCCTGTCGGATGTCTCTACTTATAAGAAACTTGCTATGGACCCCACTGCTAAATTTAAATCTGAGATGGGTATTCTATTACAGGAGGGATTTGCTTTGGGCATTTTTACACAGAAGGAGATTGAATATATCCAGGTGGAACAGCCTATAATGCCTGTAATATACGGCTTACCCAAAGTTCATAAAAGTGTTAACAAACCCCCAATGCATCCGATAGTTTCGGGCATTGGGTCCCTGTTTGAAAAGCTTAGTCAGTGGGTAGACTCTGTGTTACAACCCTTGGTCAACACAACCCCTGGCTTTTTGTTAGATACCAGGGATGTCTTGACTAACATGGATAGCATTCTCTGGACGGAGGACATGCTGTGGATTGGATGCGACGTGGAATCTTTATACACCAGTATTCCACACACTGTCGCATCCATGGCACTAAATTTTCACTTCCAAAACCGCAGTAAGCAATCACAGGAGTTTATTGACTTCCTGGTCTGTGCAGTCAAGTTTCTTATGACACACAATTTCTTTAAATTTGACGATCAAATCTATCTCCAGCTACGCGGTGTGTCAATGGGGGCAAAATTTTCGCCCTCACTGGCTAACCTTGCGGTTGCTTGGTGGGAGTCTGTATATCTTTACACTGAAAACAATCCTTTTTTGGATTGTATACTCTGGTACGGCAGGTATATCGATGACCTCCTATTCATTTGGGGGGGTGGTATGCCTGCCGTACCGGAGTTTTTGGATTATCTCAACAATAATCCTTTCAATTTCAAATTTATTGGGTGTGCAGAACAGCAAAAAATCAACTTTCTGGATCTCACCTTATGGGGTTCCCCGGGCCATAAAATATTTAGTAAAACCTACAGAAAACCTACTGCTGGGAATACTACCTTACATTACAGAAGTTTCCATGCTAAAAGCACACGTACATCTATACCAATTGGTGAGATGTGCAGAGCCAAACGGAACTGCAGCTCTGAATCAGATTATCGTTCTGAACAGGTAAATATCTGTAGAAGGCTTAAAAAGAGGGGATACCCCAAATGGACTCTAAATAGAGCCACCAATATAGTCCAGACAAAAAATCGGGTAGATCTCATCAACCCAGGTAGATTGCGTGCTAAGGGATCTTCTCATAGGGATAACAAACCAACCCTTGTTGTAGATGGCACACATCAGTTTCCTATTATTAAAATAATTTTTCTCAAACACTTGGCTGTTCTCAACCAGGACCTCATCCTACAGGAAATATTGAACGAGGGTTGCAGAATTGTATCTAGGAAACCTAAAACGTTAGGCAGTCTATTATCTCCCAGCCACTTTGCTACCAGTGCTTCCAGACAAACTTGGCTGCAAGACACTGGTTTTTACAAATGTGGTGCCAGACAGTGTAGAACTTGCAGTTTTACTAGTAAGGCCAAGGAATTTTCCAACAGTGAGGACACTAAAAAATATATCATTAAACACTTCATTAACTGTAATTCCCAATGTGTAATTTACCTGGCAGATTTGTTTGATAATATGCTCCATTTCTATACCTTTCTGTGTCTCGCCCGGTGTATATATTTTTTGCATTGCCGTGCACCGCATTGAGTCTTACATTTGTGCATGTAGGCTTGTTGTATTTTGCCACTATACCGGCAAGCAGCGTTATTCATTTTCAATTATTTCTTTTATTGCTCGCAGTCTAGGCACTTGTCTATTTCTTTTTTGCCGGCTATTACATGCCATTTTTACTCTGCGCAGCCGCGGGCGTATCTCCGGGTTCTGCCAGCAGTTGTACACCATTCTGTTTGTGCGCAGGTGCGTGACGTACTTCCGGGTTTCTCTTCGTTCCCGGAAGTCAGCATGGCGTGTTCACCGGGCGGCACACAGGTAGGTTTGTCTTTTGTAATTTAGTATTTCATATATATAGGATGTTTTTAATTGTATTTGGCATTATGGCTAAGGGCATGTAACTACCCGAAACGCGTCAACTTGGGGCACCATCTTTTTGAGGGGAGATGCCATTATTTGGATCCATGTATTTTTAGCCTGATTCACAAATAAATTTTGACCTATTTTTAACGGAAAACGGTCCTGGAACGCCTCATCAATCTATTCTCATATATAGGACTTTCGGTGTGAATGCATGGTGCTACTGAGTAAGGCGTTCACACCAAAACATGTCAACCCAGCAGTATATACCTTTACAAATTTTTTGCCATAGTCCATGACTGTTTACCACTTTAAGATGACTCAATAAAAGTCAAGTTTTATTATATAAGCTAGTGCCTATCCTACTGATCTATGATGCTGGATACAAATTCTGTTTTATGATTTTGGGTATATTACTATGTTATACTTTATTATTACCATATTATAATATATCTATTTATTTTCTGATCACGTGATTTTTCTATACTGTATATTAGACCATCAGCTGTTGCTGATGGTAGTGACCTGGGAGTCTCCTGCACCGAAGACCAAATCCCTGTAAAGGGAGATAGGTGAAGACAAGGCAGCCCCTTAGACTCTGCTCTGCATAACCATTCATCAAGTCCATATGCAACCAGTGGATTAACCTGCACCTTCAGATAGGCCTCGTCATAGTCAGTGAATGGAAAATGACAAAAGAATATTTTGGTATTCATAAAATCGTTCATTTACATTCTTTGGATATAATGAACTCAGACAAAAGGATAGTGAGTGACAAATGGATGGTGTACAACTCACAGCAGGCCATAAAGGTTTTTTTGCCAAGATTAATAAGATATTTTTTTGAAAAAAAAAGAGGCAAGTATGAACCTAGTACATCATATGGATCCAAAAAAACACCAAGCCCATAGCCCGTACACTGTTTTGTAGAAGCACCACATAGCAGCCAACACAGTCCAACAGGGGTACTCTTGCCATATACAGTGATCCCTTAACATACAATATTAATTGGTTCCAGGACAACTACTGTATGTTAAAACTGTCATATGCTGTTATAAACTCTATGGAAAACTGGTAATTGGTTCAGAGTCTCCAAATTGTCAACCAACATAATGCAAAATGAAAAAAGATGACATACAGTTAAAGCAAATCCTTACAACAGTCGAAAAACTGCTGAAAGCTCTAAATCGCTTTCTATGATGAAGATAGGAGCTTCTTTGGGTCATTTACTTTATACACAATGTACTAGCAAAAAAATGGGCAACTTCACCTGCTACCCAATTGAGCTGCTCATCCTGGCACAAGTAAAGAATAGTACAGGACATGCAGAGAGATGCTACTAGACCACCAATCACTGTATGTACTTCATTACAGATGTAAAATGTTCATGATAATTGGCTGAAATCAGTGTCTGGGCCAATGTATGTCAAAATCAGACTCAACAGACAATGTCCCAGGAAAGACCATTGTCTGATGAAAATATTGAATCCTGAGCCCATTGTAACTTGAGGGACCGCTGTATACGAGTCCTTAACAAATTGCTATTTTAGATCTTCACCTCTACACAGCCCATTAACAAAAGCAGCTGTAGGTGAATATAACAACCACAATTCATGGGAAATTCACCTGGGATATATATTTGCACACACTGCTGTATTTGAACAGAAAAGCTTCAAAGACCTATTAATTATGATGCGAAAATGGTTCCTTAGTACGAGTAACAGTGGACTAGTAATCATAGTATGCCACCTATCGTAGGAACATCTTCCTTCTATTAGCCAAAGGATTCCCTGCATTCATCTGGCAGGTTCCAATCTCATTTTGGCATAAAATATATGGATCTAATCTTACAGAGGGCCTAATAAAGCCATGTGAATAAAACATAAGACTATGCTAACACATACTGGTGTTTCACAGTAATCTAGCAATTTTCATAGTGGACCAGATTTAAAGAAAAAAATATTTTCCAAAATTAAGGCTGAAAACATCATGGTTTCTGAGGCATACCCATTTTAATTTTTCTATTTTTACTTATTTATTTTCCTTGCTGTTGGCTTTTTTTCCCCATCGACAGCAAGGGGCAGAAAAGGACACCATTAACCAAATGTAAAAACCGATGTGATCACAGATGATTTACACTTACATTCTTGTTTGCATATGAAGGTGCTTTCTTCAGCTTTTACATTGTGACTATTGATCCTGACTCTGACCTTGACCTTAGCTTTAGTTCTAGAGTCTGCCTGGTGTTTCTCGCTTGGGTTGTCAAGTGGTATTTGACCCCTGGTGTAGTCCTGCTGCTTGTAAGATGCCAATTTACTACTGTAGTAAAATTTACTACTGTAGATGACATATATGGAGGAACCTCTAGGGGAAGCCCATGAGCATTTCTTCTCAGGGATATGGCAGTATTGAGGGTGCGTTGATTTGGGATGTCTTCTCTTGATCTTTTCTTCTCTAAACCATGTATTCTAAGACATTGAAGTTACATAGCTCCCGTTACATCAATGTGTGGTACTATAGCTTAATAAGTATGTGTATGTTGTAAAATAAAAGATACTTCTTGACTCCAATTTGCACTGTACACATTAAAAGGATATTCTCACCACATTGATTAGCTTTAAACATGTAGGCAAAGGTGAATACAGATTATTACCACATACATTGCCATTCTGTTTTTGTTTCCCTTCAGAGCTAGAGCAGTTCTCACTATCTGCTTGTATACAAAAGCTTTTCTAGGTTACGAACTATGGGCAGAATGGTGACATTTCTCCATGCTGTGTCTAATCGGCAGACAAGGAGCTTGTTCGTGTTTCTTTCTGGCAAATTTTCACCCTTTAGAGCTCTGTAGCCTTCTGCCCTGCTGTTGTAACCCTTCCATAACCAATGTCCCTCTAACAGGCTCAGTTAGGAATAGCAAAGCTGATATGTGAGTCACAGCTGTAGAACCACCCAAAGCCTGAACAGGAAGTGAGAGCCTAAAGATGGCAATGAAGAGCAGGCTCTGTGAAACAGCCAGATGGGAAAACCCCTTTTAAGGTCTTATTACTTAGTAAAGCAAGTGGGCAGCCAGTGAACTATTAGTCCCAGCATTCCCAGTATAGATAACAACTAAGTTGGTTATGGTGTGTAGTTACAGAACATAAAGGCTGGGAACAGAGTGCACCAGCTGTATACACCACTTCTTCCAACTCACAGGGGCTCACCAATCTGGCCAAAAGGGCCTATATACCACACTTGAGAAGGGATAGATATGACTTGGTGGTATGTTGCACTGTGAAACTTTACCAATGTAGTCACTGGACATTTGCTCCAACCAAACCACATTGTTTTTAGCCTTTACCAAAAACAGGTATGGAAGCCAGCACAGTCAGGTGCCAAGTGCAAGGTGCCACATGGACATGTAGGAAATCTTACAGATTATATTGTGTTTTGCCTGTTATTTTTGTGTTTTATCTTTTTATATACTGTAGTAATTATGTTTAATTTCCAATGTATTTTTATTTTAGTCACCCATATAGCATTGTTATAATTCATAGAACTGTACAGAGATTCCCATCACTTACATCCCTGTTATGCTGGGGCTCTAAGCTTACAACAACAACCATCAGTATGTTTTTGGAGTTTGGGAGGAAACAAGAAACCCTAGAGGCACCTATGCAAACACAGGGAGAACATACAAACTTCATGCAGATGTTGTCCTTGGTTGGATTTAAACCCAGAACTGCAGTGCTGCAGGATAACAATGCCAACCACTGAGATACTAGGCTATATTTTTAATTATTCATGTTGCTCGGGTTTCCTAGTTATTTTTTGATCGAAAGTACTTCATTAAAAATCAGTTGTCATAAACATACGAAGTTGCAGAGCACAACATTAACATTCCTGCACACTACATGAAGACCTGGGACATCTGATATGTCAGTTTAAGGAAATACTTGTGCTCCATGTAAAATAATTCTGGAGCATCTTCTCTTATAAATCTGTGTTGTGCTGTTCCTCTGTTATTCTTCCTAGAAATGAATAACTGAATCAGTCCTTAGTCAGACCACACAAGGAATACTGTGCACAGTTTTGGGCACCAGTGCACAGAAAAGACATTGTAGAGCTTGAACAGGTTCAAAGGCGGGCAACAAAAATAATAAAAGGACTGGGTGGACTACAGTACACAGAAAGATTAGCAAGATTAGGGTTACTTAGTTTAGAGAAAAGAATAAATATGTATAAATATATCAAGGGTCAATATAGGGATTCCTCCCTAGATTTATTTATACCCGGGATTATATCTAGAACAAGGGGGGCATCCTGTACATCTAGAGGACAGAAAGTTTCTACATAAACATAGGAAGGGATTCTTTACTGTAAGAGCAGTGAGACTGTGAAACTCTCTGCCAGAGGGACTGGTCATGGTGAATTCAATAACAGAGTTCAGAAAGTGTCTGGATACATTTCTAGAGAGTACAAATATAAGAAGTTATAGTGACTAGGATTCTGGAGAAGGGTTGTTCCAGAATGGAGTAGGAAAGGAAAGGAATGTTCCTTCTAAAATGAGGACAATTGGCATCTCATATGGTTTTTTTTTTTGCCATCTTCTGGATCAACACTATAGGATAATAGGCTGAACTGGATGGATGTAGGTCTTTTTCAGTCTTACAAACTAAGTAACTATGTAATGTCAGACTAATTGGTAATATCCAGCTTACAGGTTCAGTTATACATTTCTAGAACCAGGGTGTCAAACTCAGGCTCACAGGCCAAATCTGGCCTGCAAAATAATAATAATGACCAGGCAGTATACAGAGGAGAAGAGGAAGAAGCCAGGAGCTGTCATTACACTAATCTCACACAGCCCCTCACACCTGCAGAGCAAAGAAGGGACTATATTGCAGGAGAAACAACTCG
This sequence comes from Phyllomedusa bahiana, assembly GCA_025379985.1. NCBI lineage: Eukaryota > Metazoa > Chordata > Amphibia > Anura > Hylidae > Phyllomedusa > Phyllomedusa bahiana. Next base: position 76,284 of record JAODAL010002843.1, read on the forward strand.
GACAGCAAGAAGACACCGCAGAACCACTGAAAAGATAAGAGGAGCGCACAGGGACCAGATTTTAGAGCCTCAACACTTAACCCTTCCAGCTTCTTCTAAGCCCCAGCATCTCTGCAGGCAGCATGGTACTCCAAACGGAGACACCATGTTGTGCAGCAGATAAGAAGCACTGTAAAAGACCACAGGACACTGAGTTTACTGACTGGGGTCAGTACAAATAAAGTGGGTACCAGACTGTTTCTCTGTCCCTAAGAGCATACGAGGACATAAGGCAGTTGGGGAGAAAAGCAATTGAGGGAAAAGACAGGGTTTTGTCATGTTAAAGTAGCATAGAAAGGGGTGAGCAACAGAACATCTTTTGTCTCGCACATAAAGCACATACAGCTGCGCAGTGTATATTAACACTCAGTCTGTCTCTGTGGCACATGCAGTCCTAAAGACTATTAACCAGTTGGGGATCAGGCTGCAATCATAGGTGATGATAGCATAATATTGATCACCAACAAAACACAACTTGGAAACTTTCACAAACTCTCAGCAATTAAGAAAAACTTAAAGGGGTTGTCTCGCTACAATGATTGGGTTTTAATTTAAAGATCTTTAAAAAACAAGCAGCTTTGCAATAATAATTTTCATTACAAAATGTTCAAATGATTTGAGCTAGCCCTGTTAGTATTACTACATCACCTTCTCAAATCTCTATAGTAGCTGACCTGTTGACCCTTTATCTACTGGCGTCGGGGTCTGAATGACTCATCACCTTTGAAGACAGGTCGGAGCAGAGAGCCCCTCCTGCACAGAATGCTTCTGTAGTGGAAGGAGGGGAGGAGGACTCTGTGTCTGTGTCCTGGATTAACCCTGTGTGTGCCTGCTTCCTCCTGCTCTCTACACAGATAGATGTGCAGCAGTGACCCTGCCCTGTTACTATAATCATGATATGTCTTTGGAACGTGATATACTAATATTATACAGATCAGGGGCATGTGAATATTTATGTTTCCTGAAATTAGGGACACACCCCTGAGTATAGAAAACACTGCCCTTTGTGCTGGAGATGTGGAGACTTGTAAGCTAAGCAGGGGATATAGGAACACTTGCATCCTCTCTGCTCTATTAGCACACAGCTTCATATCCCTCTCTAACATAGATCAGCCCTCTCCTGTAACAGCCCTAGGCAGGCACACACAGGGTGAACTCTTGAGAGCAAACCCCCCCCCCCCCCCCTGTATAGAAGTTACGTAGCTGCCTGTGTGCTGATGGGAGGGGGAGAGGGAGCAAAAGAGACAGACCAAGAAGCACCCCCCTCAGTTCAACTTACCAGGGACACTGACAGGCTGAAAGCTCGTAATGAGACAACTCCTTTAAGTTTGTTTCCTTATGAAAAGGTTCATTGCTATATTTGATGAGAAGAAAAAACTTCATCAATTGTAGACATTTTTTTCAATAAATAGCAAAGGCTGGCCCGCGACTTTGTCCAAATTTTTAATTTTGGCCCATTGTGTATTCTAGAAGGAATAACAAAAGAGCAGCACAACAGATTGTTATTCCATAGGGAACACAATGATTTACTAAAACGGACATGACCCGAACAGCCACTGTTCAATGTGTTCACTCCTCTGCAAATGAATGATTACTTTGGAGACTGATCTTTATAGCCAGGGAAACTCCAGAACTTTATATTAGCCGGGGCCAAACCAAATGGATTTGAAGGATCCATTTCTCTGCTGAGAGTTGTAACAAACTATATCGACGGATGCATTGAGATTAAATCTGTCCTCTGAGCTAGAAAAAATAGTACAAATAAGAAATGGAGGAGTTTCCCATAGCAGTTAATGAGATGTTCTAAGCGGTCCCAAAAAAACATAAAGTAAACTTTTATCTGTCTAATGTGTCAAATCTATAAATCCAAATCAAGCTTCATTTTTTGTCTACATTTATCCAATTATCTACAGTATTTATCTTCTCATATCTATGTATTTATCACCAAGCTATACCATACCTTTTAGAGGCTAACTTAGTGTATTTAATGGTGAGCTTTCGAGAGAATTAGCTCCCTTCTTCAGACATGATGTTATATAACAGACAGATATAACATCATGTCTGAAGAAGAGAGCTAGTACTCTCAAAAGCTCACCATCAAATATACTAAGTTAGCCTCTAAAAGGTATCGCTTGATTTCTTTCCTCTTCTACTACTTTCTATGGCTAACACGGTACAACATTATACTACTAGCAAGCTATACCATTGGAGCTTTACAAAATGAAAAAAAATGACTAGAACTTGATTCTGTTACATTACTATTGACTTTTTGTACGTGACAGGCAAAATGTACTTCGAAAAACGTGTGCACAGGAAATCTCCCAGCGAAGAAGAGGTATGTAGACGGATGTTAAGCACAGGTTGGGGGCTGCAGAACAGCAGCTAGGCAACAGTCACCGCAGGCAGCTCTCTAACAACCGCTCTAGAAAGCTATAACGCTGCTGGAAAGAATGGCCCCTGACAGAGGGCTGACTCAGCAGGAGGTATGGGTTTATGTAATCCACGGCAATCCATTATTACAAAGGAGCTTTCACAAACTCCTGAGCACTGGGCACAGCTAGGTTATTGATTAAAGAGACAGCGGAAGCACAGACAAAGAGAGGAGGGAGGGAGAACAAGGCCCTCATCCATTAAGGGATGCTGCTCTCCACCAATTAGAAAGAGAAAAATCATTACTCAGCAGCCATCAACGACCTATAGTCAGCGATGAAGCGCAAACACTTAATTTATCTCCCCCCCTCCTCCTGATGACAGGCACCTCTTAGGAAATCCAATGACAGCTATTAGGGATGCTTCTACATACAGATTAGAGCGCACAATCTGCTAGGCAGTGGAATCTTCATCTCCGTCTCCGGCTTTGCTCGAACCTCCAGGGATGAAAAGCTGCCATGCATACATTCAAGCGCTACATTTTTACATTATTCTACTGATTATTTCAAGGGAATAATCCTAAAACACAGGTTATTTTTATTTTTTTTGCCTAGGCTCCTTCATAGACAAGTTACCTGTAAGAAATATGTACAGGAGGTGCTCGCCATGAGGATGCTTAGCTGTCACGACTGATGGAGAGGAATTGAGTTGTCAAACAGTCTAAGGCGGCACAATACAAAAGTCACTTACAAATAAAAGTTAGAGGGGTTCTACAATGTCTTAACAACAACCCTAACTTAAAAAATGCAAATGCATTTACCTAAGGGTAAGTTCACATGACAGATATTAACACGGAAGTCAATGCGGATTCAATGTCAAAATCCTGGTGCAAAACTATTCATATTCATGTGAACTACAATGCGGATTTTCACAGAAATCTATGAATGGACATGTCCATTCTTTGAAGCGAATCCTAGTTCGATTCACTTTGGGCAGGAGTGTCAGGGGTTAGCCCCATTAAAATTACATCCAAATCAGAAGTTGAAACTGCGCCTGCAAAGATAAAATCCTCAGCAGAAATCCGAGTTATCTCCTCATTATGGGCCACATGTATGAAATGGTTTTGGTCTAAAACTCACTTTTTTGCCCATAGGTTTCTATGGGGAAAAAAGTGAGTTTTAGACGAAAACCGTTTCATACATGTGGCCCTATTTGTTGGAAAAAAATTAGGTGAACATACAAAGTCATACAAAAAATATACAACTGGTTACATGAGAGTAAACATAAACCCACTTTCATATCCAGGGTGGATAACAAATGAAGGAACATGACTCTGGGTACCGCACAAGTTTTAGTCCACCTCTTGAAGCTGCTCGGAAGATTGGGGCCGTTTCTAATGGTAAAAATTAACAGTCCCTTTTGGTAATCTAATACGAGGGGAGTACATTAAATATTTCCCACTTCTATTTATCACAGGATGCTGAAACTGCACATGTGTAATGACATAAGTCTGTATAGGTAATGTGCCAATTTGCAACTCAGAACTGATAACGGTCTTGATTTTACAGGTGCTGAAGTGGTGTGAGGTTTGATAATGGATCCAGTGGATCCAGTGGAATACAGAGCAGTCATCAAGTTCCTTTACTTGAAAGGACGCACATCAAAGGAGAAATTCGATGAGATGAAAGAGGTCTATGGTGATGATTCCCAATCATATGATGTAGTCAAGAACTGGCATCGTTAATCCAAATGTGGTTGGACTTCGTTGCAAGCAGCTCCAATTCCAGGGCAACCCCACTCTGCTATTGATGAACACACCATCCAGGAAGTAGAGGTCGCCATTTTGGAAAATCACTGCGTAACCATTCACTACCTAGCCCAAAATGTCAAGATTAGTTTGGGGTCCGTGGAAAAAATCATCCAAGACCATCTTCACATGCATAAGATATCCGCTCGCTGGGTTCCCCGGCTGCTCACACCTTTCCAAAAGCAGGAACGAGTCGAATGCTTTCAGGCTCTATTGACAATGTGTTATGGAAACCAGGAGGACTTTTTCAACACTGTTAACACTGGATGAAAGCTGGGTTCATCATTATGATCCTGAGAGTAAAGTCCAGTCAATGCAATGGAAGCATCATGACTCACCACCTCAAAAGAAGACACGTGCCCAACATTCGGCAGGCAAGGTCATGCTCACAGTATTTTGGGACCAGCACAGAGTAGAATTGATGGATTTCCTAGCAAAGGGTACCATGATCACTGGAGTATTCTATGCTTCACTGCTGCATAAATTTCGGGAGGCCATCAAAACGTGACGTGGCATGCTCACCAAAGATATCTGCCTTCTGCAAGACAATGTACCAGTTCACAACTCACATATTGCCCAAATGGAAGCATGCTCCTGTGGCTTTGAAATTCCACTGCATCCCCGTTATTCACCCGACCTCGCACCATCAGACTTCTACCTCTTTCCAACAATTAAGTTATTTTTGAAGGTCAAGCATTTTGAGACTCTGATGAGACTGAACACAACGTGGCTTTTGGAACAACCTGTCAACTTCTACAAGCTAGGTGTTTACAGTTGCACCTATATAGAGAAGGACTAATAACTGTGCCAAGTTTCGTTGCTCTCAGGCTACAGTCAGGGGAAATTTTTAATGAATGCCCCTCGTATAATCCCTTCAAATAGAATTAAGGTTGTTATGGGCGCTGAAGATTTTAAAATTAACAATTAGGGGCCGTTCACATGCCGTGTTTGGTTCCAATTTTGGATCCGTGTTGGATCCGAAAATCGCATTCCAAAAACAATGTGGCGATCAGATCCTAAACAGATCCAACACGTATCCAACATGAAGCTGTGTGCTTGGATGCGTGTTGACTGCAGCAGGATCGCACCCTGTAGTTTAAAATAGGGCTCCTGCTGCATCTTTCAGACCAAAAATTGGCATGTCAATTCTTGGGATGGAACCGAAGGACGCAATGAGACACTCATTGGCGATCACTCGTGTGAACACCGATGTGTGTTTCACATTAAAAGCAATGTAAATCACATTGCTATCTGTTAGATACGTGTTTGGGGTCCGACAGACGGATTCAAACATGTATCTAAAAGCGTATGTTCACACGGACTCAACACGCTGTGTGAACATAACCTTACAATAATGATAATATAAGAAATTATATTATCAGAACACAAATAAAGGAAAGAGAGCACAAGGGACACTACTGCAGCATAGAATGGGATTATTCCTATTGCTGGTCTCTTGTGCTGGACTGTACATTTCAAGCAACCCCCTTCATAATTAAACATCAAACATTTCCTATTTTAGCTCGATGACAATAATCAATGTTAATTTGTTGTAAATGACACTCAGGAGCCTGTGTGTGAGCGCTTTGCTTGTGGGAAAGAGGAAGCTTAAGAATGAAGTGCTATCTGCTATTACAAAGGTTATGCAGGATCTCAGGACAAGACAGTGGCATCTTCTTGATGTCAACTATAGAGGAGAACCATGCCTGCATATGGGTGTCTGTCACACTAGGTTAGTGATTACCATACTAGGGGAGACCTTACCTGGTAGGTCCACATGTAACTTGTACTGTGTCATGTGAATGGATTGGAGCTGTCAGCAAAAGGCTACCTTATCCCTTATTATCACCACTGTTGTTATGACCAGCTCTCTCTTTCCATGCCAAAAAGAACAGCAGTCTTATTAATATATACATCTGTATATGCAATGGTATAGCTTCACCGTTCACAGTTGCAGATTTGTGGGGACAGGAAGGAGACCAGGCTAAGCTTTGCACCAGGACCCATATACCTCCACTATGCCTCTGTGAGAGGCAACTCTGTATGTGCCCACTTCTTTACATAGAGAGACAGGAAGATAGCTGTTTCAAACTTCCTCAAAAGACAAGGGGAAACGCAGTTAATATTAGAAAAAAAGTCCAGTCTCCAAAACTGACAATCCTTCCTTACCATAAGAACTGTGAATCTGTAGAATAGCGGCCACAGGAGCTGGTCACAGCTGGAAAAGTTCAGGGATTCAACAAGGCTTATATAACTACTTAAAACAAAATAATACTAACGATTTTGTAGACTTATTTAATGTTTGTTATAACTTTTATCCATTTTCAAAACTGCTTAGAATTAGGAGTAAAACATTCCTTTTAGGGCAGATTGGTTCATGCCTATTGGGTTCCGTATCCTAGGATACAAGTTTTAAAATACCCTTTCCTTTTCAACCTTATCTTCTCTGTGCCCTTAGCTTGGCTGAACTTGATTGACAAATGTCTTTTTTCAACCGTACTATGTCACAGTATCTGAATCTACATCATTTCATCATATCAAGGAGATATTATACCTGGTGTCTAAACACACTGGTACCTAAAAAAGCTTTTAAAAAATATAAACAGCACATACCTTACACTATGATAGTCAATGTCATGATGTGCTTGTTTGCACTGAAGGTGCCCGAAAACCAGAAGGGAAACCTCAGTGACTCCGGTTTGACAATAGATGGTCACAGCTGGAGTCATTTCACTCAGCTTGTCCGTGCAGTACACTGTAGGAAGTACTTTTGTAGTTCATGTCTGTGAACCCTAAAAGATGTGAAGGTACAAAGACACATCTTCTTTGTTCACACATTCTAGAAAAATTAGTACATAAAAACACTTTATAAAGAACTCATGAAGAAGTTTAGAGGATGACAGCCGCCATTAAAACACTGCACTCTCTACCTGGGAAAGAAGTTGGGATCTAGGGGCATGTTGTGGGATGTTCATGGTGGAGGACATCCATGGATCCCAGCAGAAACTGTTCAGAACTTGAGGGCAGACTCCTAGCATCAGATAAGTTCTTGTGCAGTCTTGCACAGGAGTCAGGTTTGTCTAAAAGATCATGTCTTCAGACTGAAAAAAAACAGCTCATCTTCATACATATCATGCCACTGTGACTCATGACCCGAGACCCCCATATCAACAACATCAACTGATTTTTTTTTCTCTATGGCTGCTTGAAGGGGTTAGAATACAGGAACAAGCCAAAACTCTTGCAGGGCTGCAGGCCAATATCGAGCAGGAAATGGACACAGTGGATCTGAGTATGTTGGCGCACTCCTTCCCCTACAGGGAGCATCATGCATGGATGTGAATGGGGCATATTTTCAGCCTATTTTGTGAGATCATCTTGATTATCATAGAGTAAGGTATGTGCAGCTCAGATTTTGCTATAATTAGTTGAATAGCTTACGTGCTTTTTCAGATACCAAAGTGAGTGGGACACCTAATATGTGCATATATTATTATAATACACTATATTGTATATGACTGCATTATTACCTTTGCAGGTAAAAGGATGTACTGCTCCCTGTAGAGAAGTCACCACCACATTACACTGAAATCTAAGCAGAGATATTATAATTTCGCTGTCAAACGGACTGTTGCTATGTGACAGCCCCAAGTAAATATAGTTTAACTCTTCTGCCAAGGCAGTGGTCTTCAAACTGCGGCCCTCCAGCTGTTGGGAAACTACAACTCCCATCATGCCCACTGTTATAGATTATATAAATGCATGATGGGAGTTGTAGTTTCCCAACAGCTGGAGGGCCGCAGTTTGAAGACCACTGTGCCAAGGTGATGTCCCACACCAACAACATTTATAACATTTCCAGCCTATACTTTAAATAATAAATATTGGATTGCTAGAGCTCCATCAATAACAAAGTAGAGGGTCCTAAGCTTGTATAGTGCAGAAGATGAGCATTTACACTGCTGCTCCATATAACCTCATGGAAATTAAAAGGGTATTTTCACCTCATTAATTTACTTTAAACGTGTAAGTAAATGTAAATAGAAACTATTACCAAATACATTGCTGTTCTGATTTTGCTTCCTTTCAAAGTTAGAGCAGTTCTTATCTCCTTCTAGTTCACAGAATGTTTCTTAGGTTATCAACCACCTCTATCTGCCAAGTAGCCTTGGCCTAGATGGTAATGCCACTCCCTTTTGTGTCTTATCAGCAGCACAGGAGCCTGAATATCCTTCTTACTGACAAACTTTAACCCTCTAGTTTTCTATAGCCTTCTGTACTGCTATTAAAATCCCTCTATCACCAATGTCCCTCTAACAGGCTCAGCTAGGAATAGCAGCACTGATATGCTGATCAGTGCTGCAGAACCACCCATAGCTGAAGTGGGAGCCTGAAGCTGGCTGTAGAGAGAAGGCTCTATGAAACAGCATGGTGATAAAACCTCTTTAGGTAAACCGCTGAGCACTCTTCACACAGAGCCAGCAACAGTGACGTCTCCTCATAGTATTCTTGCAAATTCCCTAGGCACTGTCTGAATATCTCCTTATACATGATCGTCCGTTTGCAGCCAGTTGGTAGCCATGAGAAGAAAAGAACATGTAAATGCATATGGAAACTCTACGTAAAGCAGTTTATGCAGCCTGTGTAAATCACTGCCGTCCCTATCAGAGAAGGATGTGGATCAAACTCTATTACTCAGCCCAATGATATTTTGCGTTGTCCCTTTCTAACAGGATACTTATCATATGTACTGCTCAGAGACGTCCATGCATCTTCTATTCTTCTTATCAGTAAAATTCAGCATTCTATACACAGCTCTCAGCAGAGCCCCATCATCTGGAGGAAAGCAATGTACTCTAATGTTCCCTCCGAGCATTTATTATATCCTTCCCCCACAGTCTGTTTTGTCTGCTCACAAGCTGCAAAAGTCTCTCTAAGGACGTGTTTTAAGAAAGGAATTTTGTCCGTGGTGTCCCTGTGGCAGAAAACATTCACAGCTGAGGTTACCAGAAAGGCGGCAAAGGACATGAACCGGCAGGCTTGAAGACTGCTATTGTGTGTCACAGTATGAAAACCACATTACTAGAATAAATCCATCTTTTCAGAAGCCATACACAAATCATATATTGTTTTTAAATGGCGTTACTGAGCATTGGAGACCACACACGGCTGAATAGAATAGTCTACCTGTTACCGTAGTTATGTGTACAATGAACAGCTCCCACGGGGTAAAAGATGCGAGTTCCTGCATCACCTGTAATGTCTCAGAAAATTAGCTCTGTTGCTGCTATTGGGAAAAGCATTGGAGAATTCACACGGCTTGGATTTTCCTCAGAAAATCCGCAGGTAAAAAGTCTATTATAGATTTTGGGGCAGATTTGACCACATTTCAGTCAATGAGGAATATCTGTATCTGCAAAATGTCCATTATGTGGGCAAGGGATTTGTAAAATTCTATTCACATGGCTTATATTGTAATCCGCTGCGGAGTTTCTGCATGCAACTCCATGAGGAAAATGCACAGCACAATTCATTGGTTGTTTACCCTTAGGGCATGTCCCCACGGCACGGGTTTGCGGCCGGTTTTTCAGACGGTTTGCGGTTTTGCAGACCATCCGAAAAACCGGCCGCAAACGAACACACTGGGCTGCTATGGAAAACCCGTGCAGCAGTCAAACCGCCAGTCGCCCGAAAAACATTGAACATGTCATTCTTCCGTCCGGTTTTCGGACGGAATATGAACATGGAAAGAAGGAGGGCTTTTCTCCGCTCATCGGGGAGAAAAGTCGTCCCCCGGCGACCGTGGGGACGGCACTAAAACAGGACAAATACCGGTCGGATAAACCAACCGATATTTGTCCTTTGCCGTGGGGATGAGCCCTTACGGTGAAGCCTCATGAGACAGATTTGTTGTGGATTTTTGTGCAGATTGTTTTACATTGACTTTAGTAGGACAAGATAACAGCCACAGGAAAGGATTAACTGAAGATTTTGGCTTTGCCCATGAAAGTCACTGTAGAAAAAAACAAATCGAATATGTGTGAAAGTATAAACAGTTATGAATTTATTACACAAGACTTTCTGCTGTATTTAGGTGAGAAACACAACTGAAAGTTTACTTGTTTTAAACTTTTTAAGGATGTGTTGTCAACTTCTTCTCACACATGCACAGGTTTGGACTGGACCACAAGGAAACAGTGAATCCCCCGTTTCAGGCATCTCGGTATAGCAGGCCACTGTTGGACCCCAAGAGTCAACTCCAATTCTGGGCCCTAAGAATCCACTCCACTGATGGGCCCCTAGAATCCATTCCACTGATGGCCTCAAGAATCCACTCCACTGATGGGCCCCAAGAATCCACTCCACTGATTGGCCCCAAGAATCCACTCCACTTATGGGCCCCAAGAATCCACTCCACTGATGGGCCCCAAGAATCCACTCCACTGATGGGCCCCAAGAATCCACTCCACTGATGGACCCCAAGAGTTGACTCCAACTCTGAGCCAAAAGAATCCACTCCACTGGTGGGACATAAGAATCAACTGTATTGGTGGATTCCAGGAATCTACTCTACTGGTGGGTCCAGGCACCCCAGTCTGACACTGTGTATATATCTGCCTGGAAGGTGTGGGAGGAGAATGCAGTAATGTGTTCCTTTTTGTTTTGGACAAGCACTTTATAATAAATGTTTCCGCTGATAAAGGGTACAACATGCCCTTCCCCTAAATAGAGATTTGCATTGTACAACTGCATAGTGTGTTGGGAACACTAGGTAAAAAGCAGTCAGATTATCATCAAAGGGAAGTTTAGCTTGTCATTGTATACAGTATATTCATTATATGCCTTCATAGTTTTTAAAAGCAGAGTTTACTAAGCATCACCATCCAGTAACAAGCAGAGTTTTAGACTAGAGTGGTCATTTCCTAAGCTGGCATTTTATACTGCCAACACCACTTCTAGCACTGTCCTACAGAAAAAGCTGATGATGCCCAACAAAAGAATGGGAAGTACCAATTACAGTTTAGTTATTACTGTCCTTATGTTTCTAACAGGTAACATGGTTTGTTAAGGTTATGGTTAGGCAAACATAAAGACACTTGTTAGCTTAAGGGTATGTTCACATGTCGTATTTGTGGGGCGTACTTCAGCATGTAATTGCACTGCAATACACCCCCCAAATATGGTAAATCATAGCACTCATTGAGTGCTATGATTACCTGCCATCTTCCCTGGGAAGTACAAGTGGATGGGGGCCGGCCGGAGCGCTTTAGAAGTACTAGCAGGCATATAGGAGCTATGTTATCCTCTCTCTTGCATGCAGTCAAATCGTCTGAAGATACCATAACACTGGTGCCAAGAGTGGCACAGTCACTAGCACCGTAGCTTCTGTCACATTTGACAGTGTGTTCCAAATCTATGAAGCACGGGACATTTTCAGCACCAGAAAAACAATGGACAGCCTTCTTCAAATCAGTTTAGGCATTCACATGCAAAACGTCTGACATTTTAAGTTTTTACACTTTCCACTTTTCCAAAATCGGATTACAACGAAGATAACAATTTAGTGTAACTAGCATGTATCTAATCAATTTTACTGACAAAAACCTATTTGCACAGACATTTTTATACCTGTGCCCTAATGCTTCTATGCAAGAGGTTTTCCTTAAAAGGGACCTTTAATGTCTAATGACATGTTTGTCTTAGTAATTCTGGAGCATCTTCTCTTATAACTCTGTGTTGTGTTGTTCCTCTGTTACTCCTTCTAGAAATGCTTTACTGAATCTGTCAAATGGGTGTTACCATTCCACTTTTCAGAGGATGTGTCCCTACATGCGCTGACTTTGCCAGCTGTGATTGGACAATGTCACTGTGCAGAACAAAACCCGAATTAGAAACACCCATCTGATAGATTCAGTAATAAATTTCTAAGAGAAATAACAGCGGAACATCACAACACAGAATTATAGAGACGATTCAGAATTGTTATTTGACAGGGAACACAAAAATTAACTAAAAACAGACATGTCAGGAATGGCCACATGTCCTTTTCAACTCCTAGATTCCTTATTTAAAGAGAACCTGTCATCTAGTTTATGCCCCCTTGCTGAGGACAGCACAAGCTAGTGTCAGACCTGCTGTTTCCAGCGCGGTGTCCCTTATTCTGTAAGATGCTGTAGTTTTAGTGTATTTAGTGCTGAAATCTGCAGTTTTCAGCCACAAAAGTCATGAAAAGAGTCCTTTTTTATACCCCGCCCACCTGAGGCTAGCTCCACCCACCTCCCAACTGATTAACCTATTACTTTGAATAGGTAGAAACATGTGAATAACGGCCAGGTGGGCAGGGCTAGCCTTTCGTGGGCGGGGCTAACATAAATAAGATTTGAGCATTAAATGCTCTAAAACCGCTGCATCTTACAGAATAAGGGATACAGCGCTGGAAACAGCATGTCTGTCATTAGCTTGTGCTGCCCTCAGCAAGGGGGGCATAACCTATGTGACAGGTGCCCTTTAAGTGAAGCCATTGATTATGATTATAGAAATCCAGTAGGCTTCTTTTTATCACCCTTGTGTCATCTTTCTATTGCATTTATAATATTTGCCATCAATTAAAATGCGCCGTTCATTATGATAAGCTCCTACTTGTATTGCTTAATTATATTAAACAATGGCATGAAGTTGTCTGGGCCACTATTCCCAAACATTTTACATTTATAACTACAAGAGCATTCAAAGTGTCCTTTTCCAGTATACTTACATGTACACAAGTTTGTGTGATATAAATGTACAGCAGAGCCAAGGAGTCTGAAGCTATGTTGATGCAAATCATTTTTTAGTCAGAAAAATCGCTTGTGGATCCATGAGGCATACCCTCTGATTTCTGCTACAGAGATCCGCAGATTCACCACTTATATCAGAATAGAGGGCTAGCTGGTTGCTGTAACTGGGAGATTTACTCCGGCAGTATCCAAGATAGTTTCATATTTCCTGATTAGTCTAGATTCAACAGCTGCAGCTTCAATTGATCATGAGAGCAAATGGATCCAGTCCACCACGTGCAGCAAAGATATGACAGTACATGACCGGTCACTCTCTAATACAGTGAACAGCTAATATGAAAACATCTAAGTGCCTTCTCGTTAGGCATCTTCAGCTGATATGCTACATGTTACATAGTTACATAGTTAGTACGGTTGAAAAAAGTCACGTGTCCATCAAGTTCAACCAAGTCTGTGATAAGAAAACCCTTTAACCTTATTATGTATCCACAGGTAATGCTAAAATAAAGGGTCACACATGTGATGAAACATGTAAATGTTGGCTGTAATAATGACATGTTAATAAGGAAATGATTTAGCCATACATACATTAGTGGACTCCTGACATTCTATGGTATCTCATATTACTTTGGTCACGCTCTAGAGCAGAGGTGTCAAACTCAAATACACAGTGGGCTAAAATTGGGGGAAAGCCGTGGGCCAACTTCAACATTTATTGAAAAAATGTCTACAATTAATGAAGTTATTCCTTCTCATCAGATATAATGATGAACCTTTCATAAAGAAACTTAAGTTTTGCTTAAATATTGAGAGTTTGTGAAAATTTCCCAGCTGTGTTTTATCGGTGATCAATATTATGCTATCATCAGCTATATTTGAAGCTTGATCCCCAACTGGTTAATAGTCTTTAAAACTGCATCTACCACTGAGCAAGATTGGGGGGGTCAATAGACACTATGCAGCAATATATGCTTTATGTAGGAGACAAAAGATAACCTACGGCTTATCCGCTGTCTTTTCTCCACCTCTGCCTTACGTCCTGGTACATTCTCAGATCCAGAGAAACAGCTCAGTACCCTCTTTATTTGTGCTGAGCGCAGTCAGTTAACTCATTGTGCCCTGTGGTTTTGACAATGCTTATCTGCTGCACAGAGTCTCCGTCTGGAGTACCCTGCTGCCTGCAGAGATGCTAGGGCTGAGAAAGAGCTGGAAAGGGTAAGTGTTGAGGCTCCAGATCCCCGTTTCTCCCTATGAGCTCCTCTTAGTTTATCAGTCGTTCCATTGCGCAATGCACCTCGATATGCTCATTTCATACACTACTAATGACACGCTATGCGCCGCAATTTGTGCAAGGCACATTGCATTTACTATGCAAGGTATACCTGACGCTAGATTTTTGAAAAGGTCGTACTTTCTGCCGCACTTTACACTGATTTAATGAGCCTAAAAACTGCCGCGGCATCACCAATTTTCACCCATTGTTTTTTAATTCTAAGGTGTTATATATGAGGGAATATTAATATAAAAACATCTGGTCCTTATAAAGGCTTAAAATGAGTAAATACAACCTGAAGTTAACAACTACAAATGACAAATTAAATTCCGTCATTATTTTATTTAACGAAAAGTAGGCCAAAATGCAGAAACAGTGTGTGAATAGTTAAGTAAACCCTTACTGATGTTACTAATTAAATGTCCTTGAGTAACTGATTATCACTGAGTATGTCCACATCTATAAAAAGTTTTAGCAGTTTGCTGATCTGGAGCATTCAGGGATGTGTTTACACGACGCCAAGGAGAAAATACATCAGCAACGATCTTATAGAAGCAACTGTTGCTGCCTGTTAATCTTGGAAGGGTTACAAGGCTATTTTCAAACAATTTTAAGTCCATCATTCCACAGTGAGAAAAAAATTATTCATTAGGTAAATATCCATGACAGCTGATAATTTTCCCAGGCCTGGACATTTCTAGTAAATTTACCCTAGGGTCAAACAATTAATGCTCAAAGAAATTGCACTCAATCCCGGAGAGCTAAATCTCAGATTATGGATTTAGCATATTAATTGTTCAAGTTCCTTACAGTACAAGAAAAAGACTGAACAAGTATGGCTTTTTGAAAGGGTTACCAGGAGAAAGCCTCTCTTTTCGGAAAAGAACATGGCAGGACAACATAAGTTTACAAAGCTGTATCCAAACAAACTTTGGAAACAAAATGCAGATGTTTGGCAATAATGCACAGCTCTACATTTGGCAAAAGGCATTCACAGTGTATCAGAACAAACTCCTCACAGTTGTCAAGTATGGTGGTGGAGAGATGATGATTTGGGTTTGTTTTGCAGTCTCGAGACCTGGGCATCTTGGAGTCATTAAACTCCCCTGTTAACCGAAACTGGGTCATGCAACAAAACAATGACAACAAGCACACCAGAACATCTACAACAGAATGGCTAAAAATTAAAAGAATCAGAGTCTGCAATGATCATGTGAAAGTCCTAAAGAGTGAATCAAAATTACTCTAGAATGATGTCAGTGACTGATAATGTCATACAGAAATATATGTCTTCCAGTTATCACTCCTAAAGGTAATTCTACATGCCCTTAAAGAGAACCTGTCACATAGGTTATGCCCCACTTGCTGAGGGCAGAACAAGCTAGTCAGACATACTGTTTCCAGCACTGTGTCCCTTATTCTGTAAGATGCT
The DNA here is from genome assembly GCA_025379985.1 of Phyllomedusa bahiana. Classification (NCBI taxonomy): domain Eukaryota; kingdom Metazoa; phylum Chordata; class Amphibia; order Anura; family Hylidae; genus Phyllomedusa; species Phyllomedusa bahiana. The sequence goes on from JAODAL010002843.1 coordinate 91,982, forward strand.
GCAGTTTTAGAGTATTTAATGCTCAAATCTGCAGTTTTCAGCCAGTACAGTTTCATGAAAAGAGTCAGTTTTTTCATACTCCGCCCATCTCAGCCTAGCCCCGCCCACCTCACAACTGATTAACCTATTACTTTGAATAGACAGAAACACATGAATAACTGCCATGGGTGGGCGGGACTAACACCTGCTCATGAATAAGATTTGAGCATTAAATACTCTAAAACTCCAGCATCTTACAGAATAAGGGACACAGCGCTGGAAACAGCATGTCTGTCACTAGCTTGTGCTGTCCCCAGCAGGGGGGCATAAACTGTGTTACAGATTCTCTTTAATTCATGGGGTGTTCTTAGGGTTTTACACACAGATTTTCCATTTTGACTTCATTTTCCTAAAATAAATAGTGACACAGTGGAATCTCTGGTGTGTTGCTGATCATTTGAGACTGATTACAACATGTTTATGGATCACATGATGCTGCAACCAATCTCTGGCCTCAGCATGTGATCAAAGAGGTCAGTGATTGGCTGCAGCATCATGTCATCCATGAACGTGATGTCATCAGTGAGGGATTGGGAGCAAGAGGGAAACACGAGAGCTCTGGCAGTGCTGGAACAGTGGTGATGGCAGAGGTAAGTTTGGGTTAATTTTTTATTTATGCACAGTGGGAGGTGGTTAGAGAAGCTTATAAAAGAGAAGCTTGGAAAACCCCTTTAAAGGGTGCAGAATGCAGAGATTAAAACACATCATGCATACAGGGTATATCTGCTTATATCCATCCCATAAAAATCTACAAATACTCAGCATACCATAATACTATAGACTGTTTTCATTCGAAGTCACTGAAGCCATTAAAAAACATACTTGACACTATAGTATTATTTATTTCTTAAAAATTTGGCCAAAAGCAAATGTTATAGCGGTAACATATTGATAATTCCGCCCAGGAGTTTGCAGTGCATGACCCTCAAAATTATAATTAACAAACAATTAATTGTTTCATATTTCAGAATAAATCAAGTCTCTTTTATTGGCACTAAAGCCTATTGATTCTTTAATGAGGGGAAGCAGCCGCTATGATTGTCTGATCAGAGACCATCATTAAACGTTCTAAACTGAAAAGACAACAGTGCCATCTACAGGGTTTAACAAGACGAGGGATCAATACCGTAACAAAGAGCTTTTCACCGGACTCACCATCTCGATCGGAGGAAAGAAAATTCATATAAAAGAAAAGAGAGCGCGAGTCCCATTCATTTGCCCTAGTCATAAGACTCCACTCATTTAAAGCACTGATAATTTTCAACATCACTGACGTTAAATGAACAAAAATGTTTGATAAACTGAAATAACTGGAAATAAATGGTAATTAACAGAAAAAAGAGAAAGTAATGCACAATTACAGAAGGACCAAGGGGTTAGGAGGTCTTGTATTCTCCACAATCTGAATCCAGGCACTGTTATCCTACACATAGATTCATTATGTTACCGAATGGAGAAACACGAGATCGGGACATGAGGAAAAAACACGAGACTGGGACATGACTGCTAGAGCTGTATATAGCTGCCGTCACACTGTGCTCCGGAGAGTCACTGTCTCGAAAATCTGTTTTCATTAAAAATAGGAAAAAATTTGAGCACAGATGAGAAATGTATTGTACAGAAGTATAATTTTTTACTGTTTTGTAGTGAACTAGGATCCGTTTCCATTTTTATTTTACTTTATGTTACATACTGGCGATGTTACTAGGACATGTTCCTAGATTTGGATCCACGGAAAACCTCATTGTGATCTTGCATGTAAAAACTAAAACTGAAATCAATAAGGATAAACAATAGCAAACCCTAGAAAAGTAAGGTTTCAAATGGGAAATGTGACATGGATTTTTACAAATCTCTCCCATATTTTAAAAGGGGTTTTGCCATGATGTAATGTTGACGTGGGATCCTTCAAAATGGGTATTTAATCACTTTTCTTAATATATGTGATTACAAAAAGTGAAGCCTGTGAGAGCTACAGCATTGCTCAGTCCCTCTTAGTTATCTGAAAGTTTACATTAGACACAGGAGGAGCTGATAGGGAGCTTATCTGGCCGCGCTTGAGTGTTTGCACTTCTTATCTGATGACAAGGAACATGAAGGAGCTTGCAAGGGGCTGGGGAGAAAGTGCAGTGTATGAGGTTGTCTGCTGTATAGAGTATCCACTGTTGTAATGTAATTATCTGAGTAAACTTTAGAGCCGCTCCCTTCTTCCTCACTCTCTGCTCACCCCCTCCCTCTCACCCCTGCAGGTTCATGACTCAGCATGATTTGTTTATATTCTCCCCTGAGCTGATAAGGAGGTAAGGAACTCACTTTGTGGCAAAACCCCTTTAAGTAATACTTTAGGCAATTTTTCATAAATAATAATTGGACTTGCCATGTTCAGACCTGCTAAAGGGTTTGGGTGGGTATTAACTGTGGTTGTTTTGAAGATATTTGCATATATGACCAAAAATGATCTATGTACTTGCTTATTCTTTTGTAAGTATATTTGATTCAGTCCTATGATCTGTTATCTCAGTGCTTTCTGAAGTGAGCTATAACGCCCCCAACTCATTCACCGCATTATTTTCTGATAAGTATTGAATTACTGTTGTTAAAAAACATACCTCATTCACCTTGTATTTAACTATGTTTAAAGAGCAGGAAGTGATGATGTTCCATTCTAGTCATCCCTTCCTGCTCTTTTAGGAGATGCAGGTGGTTAGCTCCTTCTCAGGTAGGGGCAGTGTGCAGCTTTTATTCTGTTAAGGGAGGTGGGTGAGTGGTTCCTGCCCTGTTAGGGGAGGTGAGTGGGTGGATACTACTCTGTTAAGGGAGGTGGGTGGCCCATTCCTCCTCTGTTAGGAAAGCTAGGTCGGGTGCTCCTGCTCTGTTAGAGGAGGTGGATGAGCGGCTCCTGCTCTGTTAGAGGAGGTGGATAGGCGGCTCCTGCTCTGTTAGAGGAGGTGGATGGGCGGCTCCTGCTCTGTTAGAGGAGGTGGATAGGCGGCTCCTGCTCTGTTAGAGAAGGTGGATGGGCTGGCTCCTGCTCTGTTAGAGGAGGTGGATAGGCGGCTCCTGCTCTGTTAGAGAAGGTGGATGGGCCGGCTCCTGCTCGGTTGGAGGAGGGGGTTGGGCGGCTCCTGCTCTGTTAGAGAAGGTGGATAGGCAGCTCCTGCTCTGTCAGAGAAGATGGATGGGCAGCCCTTGCTCTGTTAGAGAAGGTGGGTAGGCAGCTCCTGCTCTGTTAGAGGAGGTGGATGGGCGGCTCCTGCTCTGTTAGAGGAGGTGGATGGGAGGCTCCTGCTCTGTTAGAGGAGGTGGATGGGCGGCTCCTGCTCTGGTAGAGGAGGTTGTAAGAAGGCACGAGGTGCCGTCCTGGATGGCAGATACGTGTCACTGAGGTTCCTGATCTCGGTGAAATAAAGCCTGCTAGGTTGTCAGTATTGCTAGGGTCTGACTTTTTGGTTTATTCCTAGTAGTATGAATGCTAAATAGCGGGTCGTCCGGGCCAGGCTTTTATTGGCGCAGGCCAAAGAGTAGGGTGGGTGGATGTTTCCCAGGTATCCGGCCCAGGTTTTGGCCAGGCCTACTTAAGGCAGGAAGTCTGGAGAATCAGGGGAAGGTGTATGCTCAGTCAGTGAGTTTGGTCTGACTGAGATGAAGGTGGAAAGGCTGGGCTCCTGCCTGCAATCTACCGTGTGCCAATTTCCCAAGCGGGGGTGAGGACGGAACCCAGGGATTCTATGAACTGTGAGTGATACACATGAAACTGTGTTTGTTTCCATTTCAAGGCTGAAGTTAAGCGTGTTTTTTTTGTTTTACATATATGAACTGTGGCTAATAAAAGCCAAAAGTGCTCACGTGTGCTGAGGACATTGTTATTTCTATTACCACTGAGTTGAATCCCCACAAGGTGGATGGGCGGCTCCTGCTCTGTTAGAGGAGGTGGATGGGCGGCTCCTGCTCGGTTAGAGGAGGTGGATGGGCGGCTCCTGCTCTGTTTAGAGGAGGTGGGTGGGCGGCTCCTGCTCTGTTAGAGGGGTGGTGTGGGGGCTCCTGCTTGTTAGAGGAGGTGGATGGCGGCTCTGCTTTTGTTAGAGGAGGTGGATGTGCGGCTCTGCCCCTTTTTAGAGGAGGTGTGAAAGGGCAGCTCCTGCTCTGTTAGAAGAGGTGGGTGGGCGGCTCTGCTCTGTTAGAGGAGGTGGATGGGCGGCTCCTGCTCTGTTAGAGGAGGTGGAGGGGCGGCTCCTGCTCTGTTAGAGGAGGTGGTGGAGGGGCGGCTCCTGCTCTGTTAGAGGTGGTTGATGGGCGGCTCCTGTCCCAAATCTACTAGAGCTGTACCTCACAAATTTCCTGCTCTGTCCAACCACTGCATTCAGTTGGCACATAAGACTTTTAATATCAAGAGCTTTTTGCTGCCCTTTAGCTACTGTTTTCAGGTCCATATTAAGAACACACATCGACCTTTATGTATGGTCTTGAATGTGTTCTACAAATGGTCTCAGGTAATTTACTCCATATCAACAAATATTTCAAAGGAGATGGCAAGAACGTGATGGGGGTATAGTGTGTCATTCTCAGCTGTAGAAAACACATATGTAAAGCATGGATTTAAAAGGGCAGAATTTTGCACCATAAAGTATGGTTATGGCACATTGGAGCTGGCACAGAGCTTGTATCCATACTATTAGAGGCATTCATCATAAGCGGGCAACATTTTAATAAGTATATCACAAACAAATTAGTGATTGCTCATTGATCATCTCTGATATCTGCTTTCTTCTACAATTATGCCCTACGATGTTTAGTATTCAGTGCACATTAAGCCATGCAGAGGGATATCAGCCAGGATAATCAGCCAATGATAGCTATTTGTTATAGGAATCAGCAGGAACTTTGTATTCACTTGAATACCAGTATATTACTGCTGGCAGCCCCTAATCCACAAGACTCATAAAGGGCTGGCAGCAAAAATTCTTGGCATATTTCACAAAACCTAAAATTTCACATCTACGTAGAACTAGCAAGAATGGGCCTGAATGGGTTGTTATCTGACAAGAACACATTATTTGCTCTGTTGTGGCATAGGGACTGTATGTAAAAAGGAGGTCCCAAACATCTCTCCTGTATAACAGAAATCCGCGTTCCACAAGCAGTTCCCATTGCAGCGGTTGAAAATCAAACCAGCTGCTTGCTGGGGGTGCCAGGAATAGGACCAGCAGTCACATTTTGAAATGTGATTGTCTTTCTTTTATTCACCTACCATTATATCTTGTAAAACATAAAATATGGCTGCTGATTAGAAAAAAACAAAGTAATAGAGAAGATAGTATAATAAGCTTCTCTAATTACTGACCAACTCTCTCTGTGAAGTGGCAGGACTGAAGACGTCCCTCCCTGCTGTGTCTTATCAGCAGGATGGAGGTTGCTTTTCACTGTCATCTTTCTACTGAGAAACACTTTGATCCTTAGTTACTGATCAACTTGCACAACACATAGCTTTGTACTTACATATAAAGATAACAGTGTGTCTTGGGAGCATGTATGCTTTTCTTTCTCACTATAAGCTTGCCCCTCATGACAAATACAGCTCTGCTAGCTCACAGCTTATACCCAGACATCCTGTTTGGACAGTGTCATTGTTTTTTTCTACACCCCTCTATCACCGATGTCCATCTAACAGGAACTGAAATGTCAGTCACTGCTGTAGAACTGCCCGCAACCTACACAGTTTGTGGGAACCTGAAGCAAGGAGTGAGGAGCAGCTTCTGTGAAAACAGACAGATGGGAATAGACCTTTAAAGGGAATATGTCAAAATGATTTATTATTTAAATCAGATTTTTAGTATGTAAAATATTTTTACATACTAAGCCACATAAAGAAATCTTAAAATATTTTAGTTTTCACACTTTCCAAAGAAGCACTTTGGGCGACATGTCCCAAAAGTGGCGTCCGTGAGCCAGTTTGAATGCGGCATAAAGTATCGTACACTCGCAATGTATTTCCTCATTTGTTCTGCGCTTGTTTTGTAAAGTGGTTGTATTTGCGTCTGTCGGAATGTTTTAGGTGTTGCGCCTTTTTCGGCGAGTGTGTTGCTTGGGGGCGCCTGCTTGGGCATTCCGGCTAGTATACTTCAAAATTCGGCACATTCGTTAGTTCTACACATTTGTTAACGGTGCGTAGGTTTGTTTTGGAGCGCATGTTGTCTTCACGGCGCATGTATGGATTGGGGCGCATGCTTGTGCACCCTTTCTGGCTCCCTCCGAATTTTTGTCATAATTGCTTTGGGGGCGCATTCGAAAATTAGGTGCATTTGAGCAGAGTTGGGAGTAACATTCAACATCAGAGTGCACACAGTAGGCGCACGATCTACAACTTCAACCAGCAGCCAGAAATAAGTACAGAACGGCGTTCTGCAATGAACCCCGGAGCAATAAATAAAAAGGGTGCCATTTGCACAGCGGCAGGTAATGTACTCACATTTTCAACACATCACTGCGCAGAACTTGTCGTTCATGAATGACGAAAGTTCGGACAATGCAAATGTGATGCCACCAGCTGGCAAAAAAGGCGCCTAAAATCACACATAGAAAACAGCCGACAGTGTAAGCCCCATACAAATGTTGCGCACATGTACGGCTAAAAAAGGCGCATACAGCCACACAAAAGATGGGGTACAATGCGCCGACAACCACCGTACACTTGGAGTACACTACAAAATCGGGGGACACTTACGCCAAAAAAACCAACGTTGGCGTGTTGGGACATGTCGCCCTTACTCTTCTATGTAGCCTACTTGTCAAGCAAATACATTATTTCCATACTGCAGGTCTTCAATGTACAGTAGTCTCTCAACATACAACAGTAATTGGTTCTGCAATGACCATTGTATATTGAAACCATAACTCTATGGAAAACATGTAAATGGCTCTAAAGACCAAAAATTTCACCCAACATAATACAAAATAAAAAAAAAGTGCTCAAACGTCACATTTTTGAACTGCATCAAAAACGCAAGCAATAAAAAACACACCTGTGTTACAACGGTGTTACAAGTCACAGTTATAAAACCACTTGCATTAAAAAATGCACGCTTTTTTTATTGCTTGTGTTTTTGATGCAGTTGAAAAATGCAGCAAAAAAGCAATGTGTGAACGCAGCCTAAGTAAAATTAAGTAGATAACTAATACAGATAAAGCAAGTTCTTACATAAAAAACAGCAGAATTTGCGGCTGGAGGCTGGAAATCACTTTCTATATTGAGGATAGGAAGTTTTTGGGTCATGTACTTCACTTGTTGCCAAAAGAAGCTGCTCATCCTGGCACATGTAAAGAGCAATACAGAACAATGTACTGTAGACAGATGCAACTAGACCGAAAATCACTACATACACATGGTTTACAAGTTAAATGTTCAAAATAACTGTCTGAGTTTCCCAGGAAATTACACATCCTGCAAATCGGCAATGTAATCAAACTTATCATACAATGTTTCAGGAAAGATAGTTGTATGTTGAAAATATTGTATGCTGTGGCTATTGTGACTTAAAGGGGTTTTATCGTTACAAAGATCATGTCTCAGATTATGGGGACAGTAAAAATAAGCACTTTTGTAATTGGGTTGCATTACCTCAGTCACTTGGTTTAGCAGATATCCGCTTCTCTGTAAATCTGTATTCTGTTTCTGCTGTTGCTCTGTTGCTGGTCGGAACGCCCCCTGGTCAATTCCCTAGACACGCCCCCTGCACTGTGATTTGCTGGCTGGCATTTCATTCAGCCTGTTGGGATACGCCCCTAGACAGGAAACGCCCCGGCCACGCCCCCTGCGCTGTGATTGGCTGCCTGCACACTCTGTGTTTACTCCCCTCTGAGCTGTTAAAATCGATAGTGAAACCAAGGTCTGCTGCCTCTATGTACATCTCCCAGCTATCGGTGAAGGATCTGGGCAATTACTGACTGTTTAAAGGGCTTTTGCCAAGAGGTTGATTTACCTCCTCACAGGTCCAGTCCTTAAGCTACTACTTTGAAAAGAGGGCGTTCTGTTCCTCATATCGAATGCAAGCCCCGCCTCCTTATTACATCATCATCTGTAGTGTATAACATAAGGATTCAACACTTTGTCTGTATAAGCTGCTTGTGTAGTGCAGTGCTTAGGTGATCAGCCCTGCAAGACAGAGTTTGGGAGTTCAACCCCCATCAGTATTTTTTTTTTTTTTTATAAATTGTACACATATGTAAAGATATGAAAATATATGTGTGAACATCTATAATTTTATTTATATGCACACACAAAGCTCCCCTATATAGTGTCCTATCCTCACAATCACACCAAGCACTTCCAACATACGTGATACAATGCATATACTCTGGGGGAGTAATGATATAGGGGAGCTATGTATGTGTATATATATCATTATAGAGATTGACATATATATTTTAGGTCTCTCTACATATGTGTAGAATTTAGGGGGGAGGGGGGAAAATATTCTGTGAGGGACTAGAGCTTCAAACCCCTTCCTTGTAAAGCCAACACTCTACCACTACTCTACCAGGGCAAGTTATTACAGGTTGAGCAGGGTCTTGTCTCAAAGCTGAGTGCTTCCCCTCCCCATTTTCACTCACATGTCACTGACAGCAAGCAGAGGTCTTTACTTGAAGCTGACATTTGTCCTTGTAGTTGAGTAAAGATCTCTGCCTGTTGTCAGTACAATTTGGGTGAACACCACTAGAAGTGAAAGCTGCTGGCTTTCAGTGTAATTTGTGTGAATACTAAGAGATATAACAGGTGCTTGCTGGAGCTTGTGGAGCCTGAAGGCTGCAGACATAAGCAGGCAGGAGGCTACAGAGCTGTTATATCCAGACAACCTTCTGCATCCCCTGCTTTATAGAAAATGATGTCACAGGTCTTCAGTGAGGACAGACATGCCTCCTGGGAGGAGAGGCACGCCTGCTGACAGGAGAGATACGCCCCTGGATTTCAAACTCAATCGGAAAAAATTAAATGAGCAGCCTGAACAGCTCAAACGATAACACTCCTTTAAAGGCGTTTCCTCACCATGCTGTTTCTCTGAGTCACAAGCAATCTCAGTCTCTACAGGCTGTGGGGCATTCTATAGCAGAGATTAGCATATCTAGCATTTCTGTAAGCAGCTGAGCCATTACAATGACAAGTTCAGGATATGTTATCTCTTCAGTAAACACAAGGTACATGTGCTGTGAGGACTGAAAACAATTGCTTATCTGTAACTTTGTTAGAGATAATTAGTTTGCTTCAGAGCTCAGTTCCTCCATGGTGAAGTCACTCCCTGCTCTAAGAGTTATGGTCAGGGAACCATAGAAACCTGTGTGTTTAGAGCACATAAAATGTCTCATCTCATGCCTAAAGTAAAATTTATTGACCAATGTATCTAGAAAAAGTCTTCATTTAACTGTTCCTTCATGTTGAAAGCTAAGCTTTGCAGTGAGAAAACTCATTTAAGGGAGCAGTGTATTAATGAAATAAAAGTGAAATACATGAGAAATTCCATCACAAACATTAATAGCATATCGACAGGATATGCTATCCTTGTCAGATAATCCCAAATCCCACTCCTATCGCATGAACCCCCCTCGCCCCAAACTCCCTGTTCTGAATGGAAAAGCAGCCACCCTTCCATGGTTACTCTCTATTAATTTAATGGAAAATCTAAGTACAGCTGAATGCAGCCAATTGACTGTACTCAGAACTCCCTCTGAAATGAAAGGAGAGTGACCGCGCAAGCGCAACCACTTCTTCGTTCAGGACAGAACATTTTGGGGGATGTTCTGTAGATAAGTGCGGTTCCCACCTTTGGGTCCTACTTCTGACATTGATGGCATATTCTATTGATCTGCCATCAATGTTTGTGGTGGCATAATCTCTTTAAACTGCTGAATATGTCTATGCTATCTACAGCAGTGCTAATTCACCTCCTTTACATGCTTTAGTACTATTTTTAGGAGGCTTATATGAGATCCATATACTCTAATCTAAATGGATTGCAAATGAATCTAGTTAAAATCTCTAATCTGTTACATATTAATCGGTTTGTACCGTCACCTTCTTCAAAACGGTAAAGCTGGCATGTTGCTTTGACGCAGCCGTTGCTGGTTGAATCAATTAATTAGCAAGTGACAAACACTGTCACTTTTTAATTAACTCTCAGCATCAAAATGCGTTGCCGCAAAGCAGGGGAATGCAACCTGGTGCTCAGGGAGATGATGGCACACATCACTTGATAAAGAGGCATATGTACACGTATAAATGTACAAGTAAAGATACTTCCACCCAAACATCTATCTCTTCCTACATCTGTACGATCTGTTTGAGCAAAGACAAAATAAAGGAAACAAGTAACATGAGGTTATTTTATTATAAACTCCAAAATGTCTATTTTTGGGGGTAGACATAGTTTTAATTTAGCTTTCATATGAAAGAGACAGATTGAAAGTTTTAGTTTCAGCGAGCATGCACTTCCAAGGCGACATACACACTCTTCAATGGTACAGTAATTGACACCATAACATAGGGGGAAATTTAAAAGAGCTCAAAATGGCATAAAGGCAAAAAGACAAAACAGAGTAATGATTTACATTGCTAATCACACGGAGAAGAGCTCACTTCAGCTGTACCAGACGTTGCTGTAACTAGAGCCTGGCAAGTTGCTGTGACGGATGCCATAGGTGCATATGCACCATGCTTGCTGAATTTTGAAATACCCAAATCTAATAAATCTCTCCCGAGCCTCCACAGTTCTAGTAATAAAGGCGACTACAAGGTAAATAGCAGACAGGCGCTTCTGACAGAAATATGTTTTGCAGGAAGCACTAGATCATCAGCATTTGCATATATTGAACCTTGGGTGACAAAAAGATAAGCATGCAGATTTTACATTTAACTAAATCTTGAAGTATCGGGTCTCAGTCGAATAAATGGCCAGTGAGATATAGATGTTTAAGGACAGTTCAGACAATCCAGTAATCACGGCAGGCATTTTTGCTGATGATACAATTTTACATATAAAAAATTAGATAATCTGGAATTTAAAAAAAACCTCATTGGACACATTAAACATATACACTTCATCTGCTCTGGGATTTGTGTTAAGGCGGGTCATCCGGTTTAGACAACGCCTGTTTATATGTGCCCCCTCCTCATGGTGTTCTGATCATATGGGGCTCACTGCCAGGAACCCTAGTGAGAAGACGTTAACGCCGGAGAAATCAGCCTGTAATCGTTCATCTCCCCTGCAGCTGAGCCATTAAAATGTCAAACTGTAGTACCCTATAAGAAACATAGTGTCTCCATAGCAATGAAAGCCATGTTGGCCCAATAAAAAATGCCTGCCTACACAGTAAGGGGGATTTATCGAAACTGATGTAAAGAAAAAATAGAGGAGCTGGACATAGCATCTAACGAGATTTGTTACTTTATATTAACAAGAGCATCTGAAAAATGGAGGATTGCATCTATCATGGGCAGCTTTTACTTTAAATGAGCCTTGGTAATTCTCCCATATACATGTTGGTCAGAGAGTGCTTCCACTATTCTTCCCACATACAAAGCCCTAGACCATAGTATATTGACTGCCTCCTCATGTCCTCCATCATAGAGGAAAGTCCCCTGTGGCTGGAAAATCAGAAGCAGAAGCTCCCAATTCAATTCCTAAATGTAGCCTGCAGGTATGTGACATCATTGAAATGCAAGCAGAGGTCCTATACCTGTAGATGCATCTTAGAGGTAAGAGGATTCAAATGAAAGTGGTTGGCAGTAGCAACGGGTGCAAAATCTGTCTCTTCCTTCCTGTGTAGTCAGGAGTTCTTTACTTGTAAAAAGATCTTAAAGGGGTTGTCTCACTACAAGGATTGCTTTTTATGTTAAAGATCTTGCAAAAACAAGTCACTTTGCAATATATGTCCATTAACAGTGTCCTACCTATTGTATGGGCTGCATCAGCTCATCAGGTCGCTATAGCTACAGACCTGTTCAATCTCTCATGATAGGCTGCCAGCACTGGTTGCTATAGTTACAGACCTGGCTTCTATTGCAGCCTAGTACAAGCCAGTAAAAACGGCCCTGAATTCAAAATGAAACCAAGAAAACAGGACTGAGGTAACATGAATCAATGTAGTGAGACAACCCATTTAAAAGGAACCTGTCAGGTGGTTTATGCTGCCCTACCTGAGAGCAGGATGTGATAGAGGGAGACAAGCTGAGCTCTGTGATATGTAGGGTTATATGATAGAGGAAGAGAAGCTGAGCTCGGTGATATATAGGGTTAAATGATAGAGGGTAAGAAGCTCTGTGATATATAGGGTTATATGATAGAGGAGAGAAGCTGAGCTCTGTGAATTATAATAGGACGATATATGTTATAGAGAGAGAAGTTGAGCTCTGTGATATAAGGCTTATATGATAGAGGGAGAGAAGCTGAGCTCTGTGATATATAGGTTAATGACATAGAGGGAAAGAAGCTGAGCTCTGTGAAATATAGGGTTATATGATGGAGGAGAGAAGCTGAGCTCTGTGATATATAGGGTTATATGATAAAGAGAGAAGCTGAGCTCTGTGATATATAGGGTTATATGATAGAGGGGAGAAGCTGAGTTCTGTGATATATAGGGTTATATGATAGAGGAGAGAAGCTGAGCTCTGTGATATATAGGGTTATATGATAGAGGAGAGAAGCTTAGCTGTGTGATATATAGGGTTATATGATAGAGAAGCTGAGCTCTGTGATATATGGGTTATGATAAAAAGTGAGGGTATAGTAAGAAGGAAGGCTGACTCTGTGATATATAGGGTTATAGATAGAGGAGAGAGCTGAGCTCTGTGATATATCGGGTTATATAATAAAGGGAGAGAAGTTGAGCTCTGATGATATGTAGGGTTTATATGATAGAGGAGAGAAAGTGAGCTCTTGTAGATATATATAAAAGGGTGTTATATAAGGTTTTATGATAGAGGAGAGAAGCTGAGCTCTGCGATATGTAGGTTTTTATAATTTGCAGCAGGATTTCTGAGTAAAAAGCAGCGGAAAACAAAACAGAAAGTGAAAGTACTGCTTTACAGTGATTGACAGTTTGCTATGTACACACACTGATAGAAAGAAAATGGTCAGACACTGTATGTGGGCGGGGTTAGCAGTACTTTCACTGTCTTATGAGGAGTCCAGTCAGAATTTTCCCTGCATTTTACTCTGAAATTCTGCTCCAAATGATATAACCCTACATAATACAGAGCTCAGCTTATCTCTCTTTATCCCACCCTTCTCTCAGATAGGGCAGCATAAACCATCTGACAGGTTCCCTTTAAGCTAATGGTAAATAAGCACTCTTGGTTGTAAGGTCTACTTAGATATTTGGCTTTATGCTTTAAATCATACGATTCAAAATTGCATGGAAAAAATGCAATGATATACCAGCTTTAGGTTCTTATATTCCAGGCCCGGACTGGCATTCTGCCCTACCAGACAGATTTCTTGTGGGCCAACAGATACAGGGCCGCTGTAGCCAGGTACTCAGAGCACCACTTTCAAATGTATCCGCATCCTCAGGAGGAAAATATAGTTCAAAATGATGGCAGAGCAGAGAGCCAATAGCTCCCTGCCATGCCAAATTTCCTCACAGAGCGCAGGCTGCTTCAGGCCAGGTGCACAATGAAGATGCTACTAGCCTGATGTAGGCCGCGTGATAACGTGACTCCATTGCAGAACCGTTGCTGAGCTGCTGACCACCTCAGTCTGCACGTAGTCTGCGTTGTCCTCTCATAGCTGGCAGGCATGCGCCAGCCTGCAGTCTATAAAAATACAGCACTTACCAGTGGTTGAGTGAGAATTTTTTTTTTTGCCAAGAAAAAGGCATTATTAGAGAGAAGAGGTGTGCTGATGGGGAGGAGAGTATAAGAAGTGGGCACAATTACACAGATGGGGCACCATTACAGATAATGGTATACCAAATGGGCATTGTGAGAAATAAGGAACACATTGACCACTATTAGAGAGAGGGACACTACTACTTAGTTGGGCCACAGGGGACATAATTACTGAGCAGAAGCATAAAAGAGGCATTATTACTGGTAGGCACAAATGATGCACAATTACTGTGGAGGACGTATTGGGGGAATAAAAGGTAGCAGAGGGCAAATTGCGGACACCAGACCCATAGGGGGCACTATTACCATGTGAGGCACTATAAAAAGGGAGATTGTTTTGGAAAAGTAAGGAGTCGAAGATGTTTGTGTGGCAAATTCTTCAGAGATGAGTCAAGGCTGAAAGTAGTCATCATGGCAGCTTAGACTTGATACGTTTGCTAATCATTCCCTTTATACAGAGAATCCTTTGAATAAAGAGGTTAAGACTAGGTTATCTAGAGTTTAAAGTTCCTCCCTTTGCCCAAACATTTTCGGTCTTTTTCTCTAACCACAATGAATTGGTGGAGCTAGAGAGCTATCATGTTTGCTCTTTGCTAATCAGCTTGCGCACTGGAGTGGTTCCTCCTCCCCTCTCACAGAATTATTACACAAAGGATCAGAGACTGTACCAGTAGTCTTGGAAATATCCCATTTTCTGTATACAGTTTCTTAGTATTATGGGAGCTGAGGTCTAAAGAAGATGAAGTCTACCTATAACCTAGAGATTCTACAGTATATGAACAGATTTTTATGTAAAAACCTTTTCTGTGTCTCTATGGCTACAGACTGCATAAAAACCCTTTACGGAGTCTGATTCTGCTGTCAAATAATATTGTAATTAACCTACCCCCTTATCCTTGTAACCTACAGACAGTGAATAAGGGGACATATGACTGTAGCATTGCATTGCATAGAGTTTACAAGTGATCTGTAATCATAGAGATACATGCAGTAGTTTTGCATAGGCACGGTAGACAATGAAAGGCGAGATATTTTTAATCAAGACTATTTACAAAACTGCTTCAATTATTATATATGAATCAGTGTAACCAAAAATTGGTTGCAAATGTGGACCTTCCCATTTATACCTCATAATATTGCAGGAAGTCTGTCATTTTAAAAAATTTGGAATTCTATCCATTCACTAGAATTTCTTATTACATGATTAAATGTTTTATGACAAAGTTATGGGAGGTGGATAACAAAGATTTATTATGAATAATTTTAATACAGTTCATGGGGCTCATGGGAAACCAACTCATCTAGTTAAAGCCTCACTCACATACCATTTTGCCGTCGATGGTGTTATCCATTGGGATACCGTAAAAATGTATCCTGACCAATATTGTATTCGGGCCACTGACTTCTATAGGAAAAACATAACAAGTCTTGTGCTCTATGCAGAAACCGTGTAAGTTCGTCTTACGTTTGCCCTATATAAGTCAATGGTCCCATCGTATAGGAAACTAGTTATTTAAAAAAAATTAATAATATAAAAGACCAGAAACAACATTACCCTTTGTTTTGCCACATAGATTATCCGTAGGTAACATAGCATCATCAGGAATATCAGGCTGAACAATGGGATGTACCATCTGAAATGAAGAACATACATTTGATTTTAAAACCTGATTACCAAGATAAATAGTTGAACACTAATCACTAATCATGATAATGTATTTATTATATGACATACTCTATATGATAAACAGTTAACATATCAACCCTATCCAAACACACGATAAAGTTAAAAATACCATCTATTGATTTCAATGGACTCCAGAATATTCATTTTGTGCATAGAAAATGTCTAAAATATGAGTACTTTGTAGTTTCATATCTGATTTTATTTTTAATTTAATTTTCTGCTTTTCGCTAGGACAGAAAAAGTTTTTTTAAGGACGTGTCTCATTACTATAATCAGCACCATGGACAGGGACTCTGACATTTACTTGGCTAAACATATATATTATTGTGTAATGTATACTATAATAAGCAGCTCACTACAAGGTATAGTAAAGGGGTAACCTCATTGGATCAATAAAGCAGAACCTATAGTAGCCACATTAAATAGAATATTTAAAAAAAATTATCTATCCATAGGACAAGTAGTAAATACTGTTTTTTTGGGTGGGGGGATTTGAATTTTAAATATTTTGAAAACTTTTTTTTGTTACACTTTCACTCCCTTCAGGTACTTTAACACTAAGAAGCACAATCGCTTCTACATATATCTGCAATAGTAATACATTGCAGAACAGTGTACAATAAGGGTATGTTCACACGATGTACAGTACGCGCTGCAATACATTGTGTGTTTCGGGAGCTTGCGCTGATCAGCGCGTACTCCCAAGACGCGGGGGGCCGGCAGCCCGCTGGCCCCATAGACATGCATTACTTGCCACGAATAAATGACAATACGATCGTATTGTACGTGCGGAGGAAGAAAGCGTAATCCATAGTTCCATATGAGAGCTATGGATTACCGTAATTGCGTGGTGCATTTTGCTGCGTATTAAGCGCAATACGCAGCGAAATACACAGCGAAATGCGCCCCAAAATAAGCCGTGTGAACATACCCTAATGGTTCTCCTATTACATCCTGATTCTTTTTCAACCCTACAGTGAACAAGGGGGCACATGACTGTACCCCTTTATTCTGCCCCTGGCTGTCATAATAAGGGCATGGTCACGTGGGGTATTGTATGTGTGTAGTGGTGGATACTGTGTGCATGTACTTCTAAAGCGCTCCCACTGATATGTTACTTCTTTCTCCCAGCACATATTGTGTGCCGGGGAAAATGTCATGTATTTATAGCTCTCAATGAGAATTATCGTATTTGCGGGACATAAGATAATTTGTGTATACCCAGTGATATTAATAAGGCTGGAGGGAGGGGGCGATCAGGCAATGGAACTTTGTGCAGCACAGTTTTTTAACCACTTAAATGCTGCAGTCTCATTTACTGTGGCATCTAAGCAGTAAAGAGGCCAGGATCAAAGTGATCTCTGACCTTGGCTTGTAGTGGCAGGCGCGGGCTGTAACTAAGGTCGACATGTATGTATTTTGGCACCTAGACATCAATTTTTTATGCGCATTAGTAGTGTAGAATGCGTCTGAATTTATGGAGCTGTTCTACTGCAGGTCATAGAATAGGCATTTTCTAGCTCCAAAACGATCCAGGCTCAGGTAGACACATTTTAACCTGGTGTGCCTGTTCTAAATGTTTTGCCGTCCTCCCATCATAAACGTGTAGAATCATATGGTTGTGGTGCGACATGCCTCCAGAACGCCTCCCGATTTCAGGCGCATTACAAAGTGCCGAAGGCTCCAAATAATACACCTAATTTTGGAGTGCGTCTGATTATAAATCTAGAGAACAGGGCTATGGCAGTTTTTGGGTTGACAGGACACCAGACTACTGGTGCAACCCCGTTCATACATGTCGCCCTAAATGTTGTTACCTGCCACCTATGGATATACAGTCACACTATAAGAAACTCAAAAGTTTTAGCCCTAATTTCCAGGGAAAAAGTCCTTTATATAGTACTGTATATGACTAGTTACTAAATCCCCCCCAATCCTCCTCATTGCATGACCATAGCCAGAAGGATTGTTTTAATTAGTGTTTTTAGTAAGTTAACTAGATTGAAAAACTGAGTAATCATTTATAAATCAGCAAAATGAATTCAGTAAAATGTAATGAATTTGTTATTGGAACTAGTAAGGTGGCGAATTAACTCAAACCCTCTGCAAGTCCAGACAAATATATACACACAGTCCCATCCAGTAGTTCTTGGCATCTCCCCACTGGATGTTCCCAAAGAGAAGTCAATATACTGACATTGATGCCTGCACACCATGACAATATCAACATGGAGGCAAATATCCACAAGTTGCCAACAACAAACTAAGTCTCATCCTAGGTTGCAGTGAAGGCCCTATTCTTGTGATGTAAAACTAATTCCAGGGCCTAGACTGTTGCTCCCAGAGATTGACATATGCTGGGCACCCACTGCTGCTGAAGATGCCAGTGCTTGGATATGAGGTCATTTTCCTGGTAATCTTGAATAGAACTTTCTTATTGTATAGCGAATAAACAGATCTTTCATATCACTGAAATTCGGATTAATGGAATTTCACAGTGAACTTATGACTAGTGTTGATCGAACTGTTCTAGAAAAGTTAAGTTCTAGCAGAACTTCTAGAATTTTTAGAACTCGAACCAAACATTTTACTGTTCGTTTGAGTAAAGTTGTAGTTCGACATGCCGTTTTCATTTTCGTTTTCAGCTGCTTTCTGCATTTTTGGCAGCCATCCAATCACCTTTCTGCATTTTCGGCGGCCATCCAATCAGTACAAAGCACAGAGAAGTGTCAAAAACGTCATCGCTGAGGTGTAGGGCTCTCATTGGCTGCTAAAATCACATGACCATGTTATATATATTTCACTTTATTGCCTTGTGAACGCCATTTTCAGCTCACTCTCTGTACTGTACAGACTGCTCTTAGTGAGATAGCATTTTCCTCTCCATAGACATCAATAGTTAGGAGTTTGGTATTGCTGGCTGCATCTTTCCCACACCCAGAAGCTGTTATTTGGTGACATTTGCAGGCTCACATAACGCCTAACTCTCACATACATGGATATATATTATACAGAGTGCTTGGATTTGCTAAATCATAGTGCCCAAAAGTTAAGTTTTTGCAGTTTTGGGGGTTCAGTAATTGTATAACACACCTTCTCCAAATCTCCTATGTGTCAAAGGGGCTTTTGGGCCTCCTCAGGATGAAGGGCCTCCTAGCAGCTGCTACTGCTGCACCTCCTATAGCTACGCCCCTGCTTGCAAGCTGTCCTCATCTTTTCAGTTATCCATTGAAAGGAATGAAGTATTTTAGCCTTTCAATTTTTTTCTGTCACTTTTAGGCCCCGTTCACACGGCTTATTTGCCGACGGATTGGCGCCGGATTCCGCGCCGGATTTGCGCTTCAATACGGCGCCAATCCGTTGGAGTCATTACGGTAATCCACTGCTATCATAGAGAACAGTGGATTCCGTCGCTCCTCCCCGCTCGGCAAATCCGCCGCGGGGGGAGAAAGTGACATGCACATTATTTACGGCGCGGACGCGCCGTAAACAATGCTTGGTCTATGGGGCCGGGAGCGGCGCCCCCGCCGCGCTCCGGCCCCGCCCCTTATTCACGGCGGATTTGTGCGCTCAATACGGCGCACAAATCCGTCGGGAATAAGCCGTGTGAACACGGCCTTAGAGTCAAATGTTCTTCACTAAGTTGTACCATTTATCCAATTTACTGTTATAGATGGTAACTCCAGCTTCTCCTCACCTATATAGGCATTAAAATTAACCAGAACATATTCTTCCATAGACTTTAATGGGGTTCAAAGTTCGAGTTCAAATACAACTTTGAACCGAACTCACAAAAGTTTGAGGTTCTAATCGAACTAGAACTTTTTACTGTTCCATCTTATGACTACTTATGACTAAATCACTGAATACATTTCATGCGGTGTCCTGAGGCCTTCATCAGTTGAACGTATTTCTCTATGTAGATCCTGAAACCTGGGGATTAACATTACAATATATATGCATTAATCACAAGTCAAGCTGTAGATAATAAGTAAATCCTAGTTAATATGCTGAGGACACACCTTTAGACTCTGTCTGATTGCCAGGGTGTAATGCTCTTTTAATCATACTCGTTTTCTTTCACACATCAATTTCCCTAATAGACTTTAATAGCATTGCTTACAAACGTCATGATACCCTCGGGATTGATCACTCTTTCGGTTATGGGGCTCTCTCTGGATAACTTTTTTTCTTTCTGTCACTACTCTTGTTCTAGCGTAACTTATTTTACTACAAGACAATAACCATAGTTCTAATTGCAGTGAGGTACTGTCTAGCACGGATGATTTTATTTTAAAAGCTTCTTGGCAGTTCCCCAGGTCTGACTCTCCTGTGCCCTTTTGTCAGCTTTAACTGATTAGAATGTGATATACTGTAATAGGACAGGATTACTGTATAGCATATTATAATCTGTTTATCATAGCTGACCACATTATAATTGTTATAACAAGCAATACAGAGAGGAGAAGGTAATACCTGGGACTGCTATGAAATGCTGTGATATAGAAGCTTTACAACAGATAGAGCTCCAAAACGGTTATTCCCTTTGTAAGCCTGAATGTTGCCATCATAGGAGCCATTTTAAAGGTTATGAATGACTGCCTTCTGTAACTTAAATTGGTTATGCCATGGCAGACGTCATTGGCGTATCAATAAGATATGCCATTAATATTAGATAGGCACAGTCCTGCTTCTGGGATCTGCACCTATCTGCAGCACGGGCCCCGAAAATACCTGTTCTAAATGGAGAAGTGGCCACATTTGCTTGATGACTCTCCATTCATTTCAATAAGAGTTTCGGGAACTGTTATGCAGTTACATTCGGCTGTAGTTACAAATCCCATTAAAACGAATGAAGAGTGACTGCAAAAGCAGAACCACTTCTTTGTTAAAGGGGTTTTGCCACGATGTAATGTTGACTTGGGATCCTCCAAAATGGGTATTTAATCACTTTTCTAAATATATGTGATTACAAAAAGTGAAGCGTCTGAGAGCTACAGCATTGCTCAGTCCCCCTTAGTTTCCTGACAGTTTACATTAGACACGACCAGGACAATGACAGGAGCTGATCTGGCCACGCTTGAGTGTTTGCACTTCTTATCTGATGACAGGGAACATGAAGGAGCTTACAAGGGGCTGGGGAGAAAATTGCAGTGTATGAGGCTGTCTGCTGTACAGAGAATCCACTGGTTGCAATGTAATTATTTGAGAAAAGTTTGTAGACGCTCCCTCGCTCTCTGTTCAGCCAACTCCCTCTCAACTTTACCGCCGTTCATGACGCTGCTTGCTTTGTTTATCTTCACTCCTGAGCAGATAAGAGGTAATGAACTCACTTCATGGCAAAACCCATTTAAGAACAGGGAGTTTTGGAGACATCTATCTGACATTGATAGCATATCCTATGGATAATTTTGAAGTTGATTCCGTTCGTGGATGTTTTTGTATTTTATTATTAGATTTGTGCAACAAAGATTTAACGAAGACATTGCGGTGCCGGTGCTTTTTGGACTTCGTTCCTGAACCAATTCAAAATTATGAAAAGCTGAAAAGAAGCAGTATGCAGTTGGGCACGCAAGGGTGAGCTGTTCCCTTAAAATGTTTTTTGTACTTAGATGTTGTCCTATTGATATGTCATCAATGTCAGATATGCGACAGCCCCTTTAAGGGGGGTAGCCTTGGAGTATAAGGCTGGGTTAACACAGTGGGGCACAGCATTTAACTCAATCAAGTCCTGCCCAGACCCTTCTTGGAAGGGATAGTCAGCAACTATATGAAAAAAGGGAGACACGGCTGTTAGGGTCTCCGGACTTTGACCCACCAGCAACAGGGAGGGTGTATACCCAGGAGCCATTACAGCAACCTCATGGGGCACATCAAAATGCTGCAGCAGGGGGTCTGCGCTCCCCTTCTGGCTGTTCACCTTTTTTGGACAATCCTGACACACATATGCCTGCCTCCCAGTAGAGCCATGACCCCCATCTGGATTTCCGCACGGAACAGGCAGGCCCGTGGTCCCTGGATAGCCAGGGGGGACCCAGCATGGCTTGGAGCGGCGTGGGGCATCGGGGAAGGAGGGAGCCAAGTACAGAATATGCTGCAACCACCCTGGACGTGCCGGGCCATTCCGCGGCCCTGATCCCGTCAGGCTCCCCTCACGATGCGTCAGTCTTGCCCTCAGACCAACTACATGATGGCACCTCCTGGTCTTCAAGCCCTGACTCCACAAGATGGGGGGGGGTGCCTTGCCCGCCAGCCAGAACAACGCACCAATATGCCTTCCATACCACAGTCACCTCCTGGACTTTCTAACACTCAGTCCCCTGTCCTCATCCCCCCCTGGGGATGCTTTGATTGCCCTGGAGGCCCACCCAGAACCTCGTGCCTTTCTCTCGCTCCTAGCCTCAAAACAAGACATGCAGCTTATGGCCAAAGAAATGCGCCAAGCTTGGCACCAGGATCTAAGACCGGTCCAAGCAAATGTAGCAGATCTACAGTCCAGAGTGCAACAATTAGAGAAAACCCAAGAGTCCACAACTACTCTCCTGTCAAGCTTGCAAAAAGAAATGTCTGAGCAAAGCTTCCATCATCCAAAGTGTCATTGCATTTGGACGATATAGAAAACCTAAACCGCCGTAATAACATTCGCATGCGCGGTCTTCCGGAGACTGTCAAAAACCGGAGACCTGATCCCAACTTTGACAAAAGTCTTCAATATCGTCCTGGGAAGACCAGAGGACACATTCATTGAGTTTGATAGGGCTCATAGGGCGCTGCGTCCTCAAAGCCTAGACGCGACTCGCCCACGAGAGATAATCTGCCGGATACACCACTATTCAACGAAGGATGAGATAATGCGAAATGCCCGGCTAATGGAGCAACTGTAACATGAAGGAGTAAAACTAAGCCTATTTCCTGATCTCTCATGCCGCACCCTCCGTATGAGAGCTCTACAGCCTCTACTCTGAATGGCGGCAGACCCTGGATCTGCATCGCCCCCTTACTATCTTTGAGAAATGGTGTCTGGGTAGACACTCTGAGAAACATCCCCTTTCAGGGCTATATACTCATTTGCTAAACAATCACTCCACTGGGAAACTATCCTTTCAGAGGAGCTGGGAAAGAGAACTGGATATGGATATTCCAGATGAGGTCTGGGGAAAGGCGTTCCAGCTGTCACATAAATCGTCCATTTCCTCAAAGGCTCATGAGTTGAATTACAAAATACTCACTAGGTGGTACCGAGTTCCGTCTTTGCTGAAAGCCATTTGTCCCAACTCTCCAGACACATGTTGGCGATGCAGGACTGAACGGGGCACTATGACACACATTTGGTGGGGATGCTCTGTCATACAACCCTTTTGGATAAAAGTGATTAACATAATTCATAAAGTTACTTGGCTAAAATTGCAAAATAATCCCTCCACTATCCTTCTTTTCGATATCCCCCTGCCTACGAAGCTAGTTAAGACTCACCTCCTCACTTTTCTACTCCTTGCAGCAAAAATGATTATTCCCCGACTGTGACTCTCTACGGCTTGCCCTTCCATTACAGATTGGATAAAGAAAATACATTTGCTGCAGAGACTGGAAGAGTTTAGGACGGATACGCCCACGCAGTACAATAAATATTTGTACACCTGGGAAGATTGGGTCTCCTTCTGTAATACAGATCTTTACCATAATAGCTTATAAGGGAATACTGCCAGACATCGGATGTGTCTTAGCAAAATTCACTTCATGGTACAGAATTGACAATCTTAGTAAATTAGGTCACTGAGCAGGCTGAATGTTTACCTTTTTTCTTGTTATGAAGATTCTTTTGTTCTTTAAATTTGAATTTCTCACTATCACCAATTTAAATGGCTGCATTCTCTTCTACTGCCTAAATACGCCAATGATGTAAAATCTTAGCTCTGTTAAATGGGGATTCCTCACTGGGGTAGATGCCAGCTCTCCTCTCCTGGGCTTAATAGCCTAGCTTGGGGACACGGATGCTTTCTCCTTACTCTGGAGAATTTCCATTACTAATAATTCTTTGATTTATTAAGTATTTCAAACTCGCTGTTAGTCGTATAGGTTTATGATGCAACAACCCGTGATCCTTGCATGCTAGACTTGTAGCCTACCATTTACTATGTCTTTGAGAACTTGGAAGTTTTCTGTTGTACAACCTTCCTTTTTTTTTTTTCTTTACTCATTTACATTATGTGAGATGTTTGACTCTGCTTACTTTTCTAATAAAAGCTTCTTTGAATAAACCCCCCCCCACCAAATTAAACATATATTTTGCTGAAATGCGTCATAAAACACAAAGTTGCTTGTATTAATAAACAAAAGAAACATGCATAAAATTCTGTCACATAACACTCATGAAAAGAGGCACCAAAGGAAAAAAACATGTTAAAAAAAAAAAAAAGCAAGAAAAATATGCAGGTAACTTACATGCGTATTTCAGCACCCTTTTTTATGGCAAATGTAGCCTAAGGAATAAACGTGTGCGTAAAATGGCATGTATGACGTGTGACTGCTCAGGCCAGTAACTGGTGGCAATGATCACATGGATGTGCAACATATACAAAAAAACAGTTGGGAAAATCAGAGCATCTCGTTGGGATGCTGCTGGCTTCATAGCTAAGTAATCTTTGGTTTGGTTTTTTTTTTATGTTCACTTAAAGTTAATTTCGTAATCTCTCTGACAACCCCATTATAGAGGAAACTAATTTGTATCACTTTAGAAGAGCATTCTGACCCACAGGATTTGAAAAAAGGAAAAATTTTTTAACAAAACTACTCCACATTTGTCCATGGACCGTCGCCGGAGCACTAGAATGCGCCTGATTTATAACCCGCAGCAGAGCGGGCTCATAAATCAGGCGCATTCTATGCCAATATAATGCGCATGAAATTTGGTGTTAATATGCCAAATTTCATGCATGTCGCCCAATATTAATAACTTAATGTCTACGCTATGCTAGCCGGTATATGACCAATGCAGTGATCTTTATGGTTATGTGCCCTTCCACTGACATCACTGTTCAAATCACTAAGCAG
Source organism: Phyllomedusa bahiana (assembly GCA_025379985.1). NCBI lineage: Eukaryota > Metazoa > Chordata > Amphibia > Anura > Hylidae > Phyllomedusa > Phyllomedusa bahiana. The sequence continues at coordinate 116,635 of JAODAL010002843.1, forward strand.
TAACGCCAAGTGAACGGCATGTGACAGCTGTGACCACTGATTGGATGCAGAAGTCACAAGTCGACCAGTGCAACCGTGAGAACTTCCATATGTACACAGATATATTGGGGTTCTTGCCCCATGACCGTAATAAACAGGTTACTGGCTGGATGAAATGGGTGTTTTGTTTTTTTTTTCTTTTGAGTGGAACTTCGGGCTTTGGCTAAAATCCCTATTGACGGCTCTTTAATGAGTCAGACCTTTACTTACTACCTCCAATAGGTGGCACTCAGGAACATAGTTAGAATTCATAGGGCCTCATAGCAAAATGAAATGAGGTCCAACCACCTAATGACATTAAAGCAAATGGCAGCACAGGTAGCAATAATTAAACATATAAATAATACCGTCATATATCAGGGATGCCACCTAGTAGTCTAATACAGCAGAAAACCATAAACTACTTGTCTTTTACGAGAAGGAACAATATTCTTTTATCCAAGTGGCCCCCTCAACCTCTAAGTTCCACAGCAGTCACTATGGCTGCTATGGCTATATTTACACCCATGGTTGCACAAGAGAGACAGCTTCCTTCCTTCTGACGAAGATATATTTACATGACTTTTATCACAGGGAGCATTGCCCAGGCTATAAGACTATTTAAGACAGATGGTGGTGTCCATAAGGAAAAAATACTTCCCTCAAGTACTAGATCATGGTAGTGAATAGAGTTATTTTTGTGGACTTAAATATTAAAAGCCTAACTAATATCCTCATATTGGTTTGGTGATGGTGGTGGCACCCTAGACAATCAGCTGATTGAAGGGCACTATTGACCACTACATCAATAGTTTCCCAGGTACAGTGCCTTATATCTCATAGTGGCCATGTCTAGTACTACATTCACTAGAATGGGATTAAAGGGGTTTTCTCATTACATTAAATGGTCTTCAGAATAAGGGGACAGTGAAAACAAGCAACTTTGCAATTGGATGTCATTTGCAAAGCTGTCTTGTTTTCACAGTCTGCCTTATCTTCGTTTTGCGTAAACACAGTTCCCCAGTGCAGGTCGGATTCCTCCTCCTTGCATTTCATTGGCTGACCGCTCTACTAATTTACATTCTGTCTGGCCCCCAGTCGTATTCACGGGAGCGTGCATTCCTGCCTCTCTCCCTCAGAATAAGCGGCTGGCAACATTTTCACTCTGCACAGCTAGTAGCTTCACAGTAACACTGCAGCTGCTTCTACAATCAGAAAACAGCAGAATTGTGCCTCGGTGCCTAATGCTGCTGCGTGTAAACAGAAAGGAGACAGATCTGTGCTGCTCTGGATAAGTTCATAGAAGACTGGATTCAACTGTAACAAACCTCCAGCTGTGAGAGGAGAAGAGATCAGTGCTCTGAGTTCATAGAAGACTGTCTAGACTGAATGCAGGCCTGTGGTATGTAAACAAACAGCTCTTACAAAATAAGACTGCATAGGGAGAGGAACGACACAGTGACATGTGGACTCAGACAGAGAGGGGGGGGTAGCACACTGACTCAGGAGCCAGCATGAACATGATGTCATCCCACTTCAGTTAAGAAACACCCAGCTGGGAGGGGAATAAATGCCCCTGAATTTGAAGAGCTGAGAAGCTGAGAGTACAATGAAACACATGAACTGATGAAGCGATACATCCCCTTTAAGCAGCAGTGAGCTGTAAAACCAGAAACAAACACTACAAACTGTACAGCACACTGCAATACAGGGGACACCTGAGCATTCCAGAAATCCTTTTTAACCCATCAAGAAAAGAAACACAAACAGCACAATGACATCCCAATATCACGTGGTGCAAATGGTGGAATTAAAGTGTCTCTAACAAGTGAAATAGGACAGAACAGAAGGCATTTTATGAGTCCTATTCTCATGTTTGTCCACTGGTCACTGCGCACAATGTAGTCAAAATCAAATTTTTTACGGTATGTGTGGTGCAAGGTTGAATTTTTAAATTTGACAACACAAACCAATGTCTTTGTATGTGTCAGTGAAGCGTAACCATGCTTAGCTCACCATGCTATGCATAATACAAGAAGCAATCATTAAGCAACAGCTGAGCCAGGGCTCCTACCATTTATAACAGACGAGGTACAGATCTTTCCACTGCAAGCCAACCAGCTCTACAGCGGGTAATTATGAAAAGACGCCCAAGAGAAAATGGCAAGATTTGCATAAGCTGTGCCTGATGCCGTATATATATACAGTACACATTTATTTTCAGAGGGGCTTTTTTTGCCTTCTACGTCTATGACATTGATCTATAGTTAATAGCTGCCATTGGTCATCTGAAAACAGTAATACTTACACCCGTAGAAAACAAATCGTTTTTTGTCCAATATTAGAGGAAGAAAAAAACATACATAAATGTATCAGGAAATAATGAGCTCCTCTGTGAACAGAACATGGTCTTGTGAGGCTTAATATCTGTGTATTAATACTAAGCTCATAAATGCAACAATAAAAACAATAATTGTACAGTTAAACCTCTATTAACATCACATCTGTGATGTGTATTCAGCTTATAACTGTTAGTCAGAACTCCTCGTTCCTGCACTGGTCCATACTGGAGACAGCGACTTCGGCAGGCATCTGTGTTGACACCTTGCCATACCCCATGGCCTCCTTTTTTTTCATTAGTTGCATCTTAATAGATTTGGATTCGACTCTCACGCTCGCAGCTTCAGAAGCATCTGGTTGCCATGGCAACTGGCGCTTCCCACTGATATCACTCAGGCGGTCTATTTAAAGACCATGGCCACGTTTGGTTGCCTGGCCAGAGCTCTACCGCATCCATCAATTTACTGCATCTTGCCTGCAATTGCCTTGCTGACCCCTGTCTACATTGCTTAATCCACTAAATGTTCTTAAAGGGGTTATCTCACTACAAGAATTGCTTTTTATGTTAAAGATCTGGCAAAAACAAGTCACTTTGCAATATGTGTCCATTAACATTGTCCTACCTATTTCTAGATATCCCCCCTTGTATGGGCTGCATCAGCTCCTCAGGTCATTATACCTACAGACCTGTTCAATCTCTCCTGATAGGCTGCCAGCGCTGGCCGCTATAGCTACAGACCTGATGTCCTCAGCAGTTCATCACTGCAGGCCAGAAGAAGCCAATAAATAGCCCATGAATTAAAAAATGAAACTGAGAAAACAGGACTGAGGTAAGGTGATCAATGTAGTGAGACAACCCCTTTAACTATCACACACTATCTCCTCCCAACTAGTAACTATTATAGGGAAGACTGCCTAGGAATCTGATCTGGAAAGGTTGTACCTACTTTTAGGGTATGTTCACACGATGTACTGCGGTACGTACATCGTGTGTTTCGGTAGCTCGCGCTAATACGCACGTACTCCCACGGAGCGGAGGGGGGGGGGGGGCGGCAGCTCGCCGGCCCCATAGTCATTCATTACTCGCGGCGCATATTCACCGCAAGTAATTGACATGTCACTTATTCCCCGTGCGTACAATACGATTGTATTGTACGCACGGGGAGAGGAGGTGTAATCCATAGTTCTCTTTTTATTAGAGCACTAATACGGGCGAAATGCGCACCGAAATTACCCCCTGTGAACATACTCTAAGGCCTCGTTCACTCGGCTTATTCTGCCGCGTATTGGCGCCGTACTGCGCCCCCGGAATTGCTCTTCAGTACGGTGCCAATCCGCGGCAGCAATTACGGTAATCCACTGCTCTCATTGAGAACAGTGGAATCCGTCGCTCCTCCCCGCTTGGCGAATCCGCCGCGGGGGGAGAACGTGACATGCACATTATTTACGGCGCGTGCGCGCCGTAAACAATGCATTGTCTATGGGGCCGGGAGCGACGCCCCTGCCCCGCCCCGCCCCTTATGCACGGCGGATTTGTGCGCTCAATACGGCGCACAAATCCGTCGGGAATAAGCCGTGTGAACACGGCCTAAGAGTTAAAAAGGGGCAGCTTCCTTAAACTCCACACTTAGGTGATGTTCACACGGCTTAATTTCGGGGCGTAATTACGCCCCGCAATTAAGCCGTGTGCACGGGAGTGGGGGTGGGAGCGGGGGGCCGGCACCTCGCCAGCCCTTAGACTATCATTACTAAATGACATGTCACTTCTCTCCCTGTTTGGCGGATTCTCTGAGCGGGGAGAGGAGACGTAATCCATTACCGTAATGACTGGGATGTATTTCAGCCCGTAATTCGCGCTGTACGCCGTGAATTACGAGCTGAAATACGTGCCCAAATAAGCCGTGTGAACATAGCATAATTCTACACAGCTCCAAACTGAAAAGGATTCACTTCTCTGGTGAGAAACCTAACAATCCCTACAAAGCACAGAATACATATAGTCAATAGCCAACTATATGCCAAAATAGTCTCCTAGTACTCTCTTGCGATCAAGCTATATATGCTGCAAAGAAATGGCTGGCATGTAAAACAAGTTTTTGGCAAAAAAACTTTTAGAGAAATTTTTTAAACCCTTTTTTCATAGAAAAAAGGGTTTTTTGGGGAAACCCCAAGACCCAAACCCCTTTGATCACTGAAGCGGCTGTATGGTTGTCTTCCTTAGGCAACCTTTTTTGATAAAAGGTATTTAAAAACAAGAAAAGAAAATTTTCCGCATAAAAACTAAGGGATGGGAAAAAACCCACTACTTTTTCAAATGAGCTTTTAAAAGGGGGAAATTTTTTCATATCCCCTTTTAATTTCATTTAAAACCCTGCAGAAAAAAGGTAAATAAAAAATTTTTCCCAAAATAAAATTTGGGCTGTTCTAAAATTTTGTTTTTTAAAGTTACTTACCTTCTGCTTTTTTAAACAGATACTTTCCTGGGTTTCCCGCCCACCTCTCACCGCTCTTGGGGCCCGGCCGGGATGGTGACATCCCTCCCCTGTGTCGGGGCCGGGCAGCAAGGAGCTTGTTTATTTTTATTCCTAAACAAATTTTAAACCCAAATTCAGAGCTCTGAAACCCTTTGGTGCCCCTGCTTTTTAAAATTTCCTTCTATCCCCAAAATGTCTTTTCAATCGGGAAATGAGCAAAATAGAGAAGCTGAATGTCATTCAACTGCCCATAGAACCACCCAAAAAGCCTACCGGGAAATTTAAAAAACTAAAGCTGGCTGTGAAGAGCATATTCTGTGAAACAGGCAGAAGGTAAACCACTTTAAAAAAAACTAATTTGCTATTTTTTATTTAAAAATTTATGTTTTTTTCCCAGATTTTTTCATTCGTTTTTTGGGTTATATAATATACAAATATTTTTTTCAGTTTTGCTTTGAAATTTCTGAACTCTTAAAAAGGGTCGGGGACCCATACAAAAAGTCACATTTATTTAACACCCCGCCCCCCAAAATACTGAACGAAATTGCTGAAAAGCTGGGGAGTAAACCAGCAACCTCGAGGCCATCGGTGGCTGTGTCTTTGTCCGCATACGTCTACTGCATCATAAGACCTCTGCATAACTTACTTAAGTTTTACTTTAATATAGGCTAGTGATTACCTCAAAGGGGTGTTCCGACACAAAAAAAAAATCCCCGTTATTTTCCATAAAACCCAAAAAAAAAAAAAAAGAAAAAAGAAAAAAAAACTTCCCCTTGGGAAATGCTCTTTTTTCTGGTGTTTGCGACCGTCCCAGGGGATTCCAGCAGATTTCCCCCCATTGAATTTACCCAATTTGGCCGCTGCCCCCAAACCCAAAGGGGCTGCAGTGATCAGGGGTTTTGGTAAAATTCAGCCATCTCTGTTTGCATCTTGGGTAATTGGCTGCAGGGGTTTAAATTGAAGAATGAAGCAAAAGCCCCACCGGGCTGGAACCCACTGGGAAGGCCTGAAAGGGGTTTGGAAACGGAAAGTTTAGGAAGTAAGTTTTCTTCTCTTTTTATCATACCCCGATGGAATAATAAGCTTTTTTAGTGCACGTAAACGGGGGAAAGAAGTGACATTAAATTTTTTTTCCCCTCCCGGTGAAACATACTTGCTTACTTTTAAAACCGGGAAAAAAAAAAGAGGGGAAAAATTCATAATCTCTAGGGAAAAGCAATGAATTACTGTAAATGTGGCCCTATTTCAGGCGTGTTGCGGGCCAAAGACGGGGCCGAAATACACCCCGAAATTTTACCCATGTGATCTTACCCTTAAATGAAAAATTTTGAATTTCCCATGAAATTTTTGGGAACCCCTAAAAAGGGTTTACATTTTTCACATGGATCCCTTCCAGTAACACTTTCCCAGTTTTTTCTTTCCCCTTGGGTGTTTTCCCTTCACCACCCCCCAGGAAACAACACACTTTTATTTTCCCTACTGCTTTTCCCTTGTACGGCATATGTTTTCCTTGTGCTAATACATACTGATGACGAGGAGTATGCGATTTCCATCCTCTTTTTCTGCTGTATCTACACTCCAGTGGCATAACTATCACCATAACAGCCATAATGTCTGCAAAGATCTGGCTGCCTGACATGGTAGAAAATGTCCTGATACTAGCCAAAATCAGAACTTTTAAATGTCCTAACAGAAGCCAGGTTTGGGACGTTCCCTTGTGGACCCCAAACCAAGCCCCACAGGGTTTCCTGTTTGGCGGGCCAAACTTTACAAATCTTGTGTAGGGCAGCCACCCCAAAGGGCCCTGGACGGGCCCAATATCACAATTTTAAGTTTTTGGGGTGCCTCAAAGTGTAGATAACTAAGAAGGGTGCCAAGAGTAGTAAATATATTGGGGTATGAGGTCTGGGCTTTTTTTGTCTCATCTGTGCTGTAATATTGAAATGTAATGAAAGGAACTGTAAAAATGGCTTAAAGGGGTTGTCTCACTACAAGGATTGCTTTTTTTTAAGTTAAAAAAATCTTTCAAAAACAAGTCACTTTGAATATATGTTTCCCTTAACAGTGTCCTATTTCCCAGATAACCCCCTCTTGTAAAGGGGTGCAAACAGCTTCTCAGGGCGCTATAGCTACTGACCTGTTTGATCTCTCCTCTAGAAAAATTTTGGGTTTCAAAAAGCTATAGACCTTGGGGTTCCTAAATGCCCGCCAGGTGGAAAACCAGTAAAAAACCCCCCCGAAAACAAAATGAAACCAAAAAAAAAAAAAGGAACCCGAGGTTTAAAAAAATATGTATTTAGACAAAACCCCTTTAAAAAAAAAAAAAAAAAAGGGGGCTCCGGGCCCAAGTTCTTTTAAAATTTAAGGGTTTCCCGATAAATTGTTTCAAACTGAGGGTATCTATAGACTTTAATACAAAATATTCCCATTTAGAAATTCCAGATGTTTTGTACATAGCTCCTCCCAGACTCAAATTTAATTGGACAAAACAAACAGAACTAAAAAATATAATTAATTTTTTTTTATTTCAAAATCTTTTGGGAGTCCAAAAATTGCCCTTTTTTCTGGGAAACCCCTCACCAAATCCCGTGGTTTTTTCCCCCCCTTGAGGGTTCTTTATCAGACCTTAACTCCAGCCACATTCAGCTGTTATTTGTGTTTAGATCTTTCTGCCTTGAATAATTAAAAAGCTTGATCCATGGGGTTTGGATTAAGTGACTAATTCAGTCAATAAAAAATATTAAATTTCTATGCCTTAAAAAAACTTCCCCAGGGTTTCTTCCCCCGGGGATGTTTCTTGTCATTAATTTTATCTATCCAGAAGCCTTTCCCTTTTCATTTTTACAGCTTTTTACTTATTTTGGGGGGAAGACATTTCTAAAAAACATCAGAAAACAACCTTTTTACAAACTGTCTGCAGTCACATCACCAGTAAACACCAGTGACCCACTTCTATTGGCAGTCATACATGTCTAGACGACTAGACCATAACCCTGATGTTGTACTTCATACCATTCTATTCTAATCATTCTGGTACGAACTGACCTTGGCTTCTGCTGGCCAACAAATCTTGTTCCAGAACTTGAATTTTTTAAAAATGTTTTTTAGCAAAGTTTTATGTGGCCTTTCTGTTCTTGAGAATTTAAAGAAGTTGGACAGTGGCACAGGGGTCACACTTCTAACTGCATCCCAGAGCTAAGACCCCTCTCATCACACAGCTGCATCGCTGGGTCATACAGACCCAGCAATGCAGCTTGGCTATTGAGCCAGCTTGGACTAGCCCACCATGTGACAAGTATATCCTCTGTCAGGCCCTGTGGGTGTTTTCAACTGTATGTACTTCCTCGGGTGGTGCATACAGTTGAAATCTACAGTAGAACAGGGAGCAGGTAGTTATCTGCTCCTTGCTCCGCTTGCTGCTCCGAAAGTAAGCATCTCAAACAGCACAATGTAGTAACATCATCACACCGCCTGGGCCAGATACCAGCTCCAGAAGAGCGCTGTTCAGTGCGGAAACGAGGAGAAGTTTTATTTTATTCTGTGATGGCGACTACACAATATACCTACCTACTGGGGGAGGGAGGCTATATACGTACCTACTAAAAGGGGAACATATAACTACCTACCAGAGGAGAACTATATAACTACCTACTAAAGGAAGAATTTATACCTACCTTCTAAAAGGTGAATATACACCTACCTACTATGAGGAATCTATATATCTATCTACTAGGGGGAACATGAATAGCTACCTACGAGGTGGGTACCAGGGGGAAGATACATACCTACCTACTACATGGAGACTATATATCTACAAGTGGGGGCATATATATCTACCTACTAGAGTGAGACTATATATATACCTACCTACTGTGGGGGACATATCTATCTATCTACTAGACGGGGACTATACCTACGTACTAAAAGGGGACTATATACCTATACTGGGGGACTATATACCTATCTACTAAAGAGGGGCTATATAACTACTTACAAGAGGGGGTGAAATATATCTACCTCCTAGGGGGACATTTATACCTACCTATTAGGGGGGCTATATAGCTACCTAGTAGTGGGAGCATATATACCTACCTACCAGAGGGGTCAAAACAGTCATCTGAGGGTACTTTTACTGTTTGGGGTCATTATTACCCCTAATGGTGCTATGGATGGGGTTGGAAACAAGTAGCGATGTGCTGGAAAAGTGAGTAGTGTAACATGTTTGTGTGATAAATTCTGCAGGGACGAGTTGTGGCTGAGAGAAGTCATCATGGTGTTCTGAGTTGGATGTAGAAGAAAGGGGCAAGAGTACAACTCATCAATGAAGAGAACAACTCTCAACAGAGAAGACGTCTCCTGTGAGTCCATGGATGTCAGTGGTTATTTTGCTTCTGTGTTGGATCAGTGCTCTGTGCACTGTTATGTGATGGTGACCTGAGTTGATGTTTGACCACTATGTGGTCTCTATATTACAGTGGATGTGTACACTTGTTCCTGATTGTAACACTAAGTACACGTCTGACCCTGACCTTGTGAATAGGGGTTTCTGTGTGCCACTTTTATTTATTTGCTTGTGTTGATGGTGTTGTTTAATTTAGAAAGTGGAGTGTTGTGAGACCAAGGCAAAATTTGCAGCCGGATATTGTATGTGGACTGGTGGGGTTTAGTGCCAGCTTTCATTTCTTCTACTGGTATGAAAAACCATAGTCAACAGAGACATCAAAAAGTCATCACCTTAGTATTCATGTTAAATTGCCATGTTGGCACTTAATAAGTGGGCTTTGGGTTGCAGTTTGGGCCCTCGGTCTCTAAAATGTTCACCATCATAAGCCTACCTCCTTGAGCGTGTTCTTGACTTGTCTAGATGTTCTGCAGGTTTTAGTTGTCTTCCAGGCCTTGTGGTGTTGCTGAGGTCACCTGTGCTTTCCCTCTTTTTAAATAACATATTGCGGATTGGCTCTTAAGGTTTCTGCTATTTCTCCAATAGAGTTATTTGTTTTTTTCAGCATAATGATGAGCTCCTTTATTTGCATTGACACCTTCCTGGACTGCATGGTAAGAATTCCCATAAACAGCTACCAAATGTAAATCCAATACTTGGAATTAACTCCAGACCTTTTATCTTCCTAATCTTCCACAATACAAATGGGAACAGCCTCACTTGCCAATGATAATGCTTATCAGTCAATTGTCCAATTCCTTTTGACCTAGTGAAAATGAAGTGACCAAGTAAAAAATGGCTGTAATTACGAAATGGTTAAAGCAAAGTTTTTGTTAAACCACTTGACTTAAAGCAGACAATCTACACTTCAATCACACTTTATATCCATGGTCTTCAGAGGTTAAATTATGAAAACCGTGTCACTGTCCAATTACTTCCGTGCCTAATTGTATGTACTGTATCCTGCTAATTTGGCCAAAACTATTTTTATATTATTTGTGCCCATATACAGTGGGGAAAAAAAAGTATATGTGCAAGTTCTCCCATTTAAAAAGATGAGAGGCCTGTAATTAACATCATAGGTAGACCTCAACTATGAGAGACAAAATGAGAAAACAAATCCAGAAAATCACATTGTCTGTTTTGGAAAGAATTTATTTGCAAATTGTGGTGGAAAATAAGTATTTGGTCAATAACAAAAGTTAATTTCAATACTGTTATATATCCTTTGTTGGCAATGATAGAGGTCAAATGTTTTCTGTAAGTCTTCACAAGGTAGGCACACACTGTTGCTGGTATGTTGGCCCATGCAGATCTCCTCTAGAGCAGTGATGTTTTGGGGCTGTCGCTGGGCAACACGGACTTTCAACTCCCTCAAAAGGTTTTCTATGGGGTTGAGATCTGGAGCCTGGCTAGGCCACTCTAGGACCTTGAAATGCTTCTTACAAAGCCACTCCTTTATTGCCCTGGCAGTGTGCTTGGGATTATGGTCATGCTGAAAGACCCAGACAAGTTTCATCTTCAATGTCCTTGCCGATTGAAGGAAGTTTACACTCAAAATCTCACGATACATGGCCCCATTCATTCTTTCATGTACACAGATCAGTCTTCCTGGTACTTTTGCAAAGAAACAGCCCCAGAGCATGATGTTGCCACCCCCATGCTTCACAGTAGGTAAGGTGTTCTTTGAATGCTACTCAGTATTCTCTCTCCTCCAAACCACCAGACAGTTTTACTTTGGTTTCATCTGACCATATGACATTCTCCCAATACTCTTCTGGATCATCCAAATGCTCTGTAGCAAACTTCAGACAGGTCCGGACATGTACTTGCTTAAGCAGGGGGACATGTCTGGCACTGCAGGATCGGAGTCCCTGGCGGCATAATGTGTTACTGATGGTAGCCTTTGTTATATTGGTCCCAGCTCTCTGCAGGTCATTCACTATGTCCCCCCGTGTGGTTCTGGGATCTTTGCACACCATTCTTTTGATCATTTTGACCCCATGGGGTCAAATGGAGCTCCAGATCAAGGGAGATTATCAGTGGTCTTGTATTTCTTCCATTTTCTAATTATTGCTCCCACAGTTGCTTTCTTCACACCAAGCTGCTTGACTATTGCAGATTCAGTCTTCCCAGCCTGGTGCAGGGCTACAATTTTGTTTGTGGTATCCCTCGACAGCTCTTTGGTCTTCACCATAGTGGAGTGTGGAGTGTGACCGTTTGAGGTTGTGGACAGGTGTCTTTTATACTGATAACAAGTTCAAACAGGTGACATTACTACAGGTAATGAGTGGAGGACAGAGAAGCCTCTTAAAGAAGAAGTTACAGGTCTGTGAGAGCCAGAAATCTTGCTTGTTTTTAGGTGACCAAATACTTATTTTCCACCATGATTTGCAAATATTTTTTTTTTACAAAATCAGACAATGTGATTTTCTGGATTTGTTTTCTCATGCTGTCTCTCATAGTTGAGGTCTACCTATGATGTCAATTACAGGCCTCTCTCATCTTTTTAAGTGGGAGAACTTGCACAATTGGTGGCTGACTAAATACTTTTCCCCCCCACTGTATATTGCAAAGTGACTTGTTTTTGCAAGATCTTTAACATAAAAAGCAATCCTTGTAGTGAGACAACCCCTTTAACCTATACTTATCTGTCCTGTCGCTTACATTCTAATAGCACTGCAGTGTCCCCCATTGGTCACATTCATGATTTACATAATCACTGGCGTCAGCAGTCATGTGTTGGCCACTGTGCTCACAAGCCGCATATGCAGGCATGTGACTGCTCAGGCCAATAATTGGTTGCAGCATTATGTGATGCATGAACATGATGTCATCAGTGGGGACATAGTAGGGGGCACTGAAGCGGTGGTATGTATGGGTTAATATTTTATTTCAGTGCAGTAGGAGATAGTATGAAAGCTCTTACGTCTTGGGAAACCCATTTAATCCTATAGTAGTATATGTAGTGTTCTTTCCATGTTACTATTGTATGAGTATTGTGTATACTTATATCACAATATAACGATATAGCTGTCGGAGGTGCAGAGATAGCAGTTTTACTTAGGCCTTGATACCCGAAAGAGACCCAGAAGTTCCTCTACCACAGGAAAAGAAACCAGACTTTTCATTATACACTTCAAGTCACAATCTCTGCTTTTGTTGAAGTAAGAACGTCATTCGAATGACTTTGAAGAGACACGATATTGAGATGTATTTTTCTATAATATAGGACACTATGATGAGCGTAATAAGTAACATATAAGCAGGAAATCTTGGTAGATTTCGTGAAACAATTTAAGTAAAGCACCACACGAAACCCATGCCACCTCTTAGTCATAAGTCAGACCAAGCAATTTAATCAAATGTTACTGTGCCATGCAAGAGAAAATGAGAAAGGAGGCAAATGCGGAGGAACTAAATTTAGAGCCAGCCGGCTTGAAAAGCAGAAGTCAATCAGCGCGCTCAATATTGGTCTGCTAGACACTGTCATGTTGTCACTGGTGTTTTATGCAGCAGCTGGGAAAAATTGGGCCCTCCAATAATAACAACAATCCACACCCTGGGTGACCTTGCATTCAAATAGATTTACTGGCCCGAGACCAGCAGATGCAAGACTTCTCAGGAAGAAGCCAGACAAAAGACTAATCTGGGAATCTTTGTTTCTGTCATCGCGGGCACAGTTTCCTCCGAATCAATAAAAGAAAGTGAGAGCACCTTTCAGTCGTGCTGATATCAGAGACCTTGTAGGACCCGCAATTCTGCAGCCTTGATATGATAAATAAATCTCTTGACTGATAGCTAGGTTTGGATGAGAAGGCTGTTTGTTAAAGAAGAAAAGGGATCAACGCCAGCAGAGGGGGAACTGGGACAAGGAATATATTACTAAACTGTACCTCTAGGAGAAAATAGATTAATCTTTCTGTTCTCTGGAGATGCATTAGAGAGGAAGCTCACGCTAGATAATAATTTTTGTAGAGGTGATATGCCTGAGATAAATATATGAATTGTGCCCACAGCTATGGACAGGAAAAGGTGCCCTAGTCTAAAGCAACCAATGGTTCATTTACTTTAAGGGATATTCCAGTTTTCTGTACATAAACCACGTTTTGCAATAACTCAGTTCCTTAAACTCCTATCCATTTGTAAAACTGGTTTTATTGTATCCTGTCGGGTATTGCAAGGTTTTTTATAACATAATGGAATTTATTATTGCCAACTGCAAGATAGTATATTATGAAACTTTCATTCAAGAGAGTAGCTAAATAGTTAAAAACACAACAAACACAGTAAAAAAAATCACATGATGGCTCCCAGAATGTAAGTAAGGATCAGTTAAGAAAAACTGATGTATAGGCCCTGGATTTTTGAGTAGTTCAGATTGTAAGCTGAGCAGTTTTTTTCTTCTATTGCATATGCTGCTACTAGTTTTTTTTTTAACTAAAATTGTATATTATAGAACTGAACATAGAAAAACTAAATATGACAAATATTGCACCACACCTCAAGATGTTATCGGAACTTTTTTAATGCTTTTTAATGGGAACTGTTCACACTTAAGAGTAGATAGCATGAAAAGCAGGGATATCATTGTCAACCTCAACTCTGAACAGCAATTTTATTCTGAAAATGTAATAAAGTCTACAGAGAAGTATACCTAGTACTCATGGTACGTCATGGCAAAATGAGCTGGGCACCACCACCTAACAACAGGAAATAGAAACTGAAGCGTAGAGAAAATAGAAGTAATTAAGGGTATATATATACACCATTTATCAGAGAATCCCCATAACAGTGCTAGATAGCAAAAAAACACCAATTTATTCTTCACTACAAAAAGCTATAATGTTCTTGAATCCAACCAAGTTGGGCCCCACAGCAGCTGCTATGGCAATAGATACACCCATGAGTGGAAAATATGAGTTCAGTTCCCTTTAGCTTCTCTGCTTCGTTATCAGACTTGGAGAGTAGTTCACATTTGGAGTTCTGTAACAGACAAATGAAGTACTGGCTTCCATAAACATATATTTTGAAATTAGACAGGCAACAGCCTAAAATGTCATGGCATTAGAAGGATGATACTCACTTTAGGTTAAATTATGGTCTGGAAAGAAAAGCTAAGGGTCATAGACAAGAAAGGTACACAGATTAATTTTCTACATGTTCAACAATGTTGTCACAATGCATGTCACGGTCTTCAATGTGGATCATGGATGGGCACTGGTCCCCGGTCCACTCGTTACTTACCTCTCCCCAGTGCCGCTCGCAGACTCTGACTGGCACATGCATACCCACTCCCTAGGGCGTGTGTGCTGACTCACTGGACCCTTTATTAGGACACTTCCCCCTCTCAACTTTGCCAATGTAATGGTGTGTTTTCTGCAGTGCCAAGTGTCTTACATTTATGCTATCCAGGCTCCGACCTCTGCTTGTAATCATAACTATTCTCTGCCTGCTGCCTACCCTGACATTACTGTGAGTGATCTGACCATGTTTTGCCTGCCACCTGCCCTGACCTACAGCCTGCATACCGGCTTCTTCTGTACCATGCTAGCACCTTGTGAGCGGCCACATCGCTTTGAGAAGTCAAGCCCTCTCTAACATCTGTGATATGCGGGACCTGGACTATCGGTCTTGAACAAACACGCGAGTATCATACATTTTTCTGCATGGTTGTGGATTTCCTTTGTGGATATCTCTATTTGGGGCATCTTTACTTGTTATAACCATTGACCCTGATGAACCCTTTTATCTTTAGGGGGAAACGCGTTGGTCTGGGGTATTTGGACAATATGTAGGAGGGATACTATATACCTTTGTCTCTCTTTTTTGTAATATGAGTGTTTTCCTATACCATAGTTAAATATAGGTGTTGACTATTCCTTGGTATCCTAATAAGGAATTTGTCCACTTATATTTTACATCCTTATTTCCGGTGTCACATATTATCAGTGTTTGTTTATACCTTTATTACAAGCATAGGTCTTGGCGATTTGTTCATTGATATCTCCTATACCTGCATTGACAGGAGTTACCCTATTCTTTGTTATCGTTTCTATTGTATCAGTGGCTTGTCACTATTAACTTGTAGAATAGGGGTTTGTAGGGATTGTCAGTAAGGGACAGGTTCCGGGTAGGGGTGCCCTTATTGGGGCGATTACCCTACATATTGTCTTGGTTAGGGTAGGGTTTTTCTAGTTGTGTGAGGGTTACAATTAGGGTAAGTGTAGTATTTTATCAAGTATTCTAATAAAAGTTTGTTTTTATATATCTAGCTGCTAAGTGATTTCTAGAGTGTGTTTTTTTTTGTTTTAGTTTTTGTGAGTCACTAGCTTTTGATTTTTGGATCTTGTCCAGCCCTTGTATCGTCTTGGACTTTGTTGTTTGTTAAGTCATGCCAGGGGTAGCGACCTGAGAATCCCCTGCAGCTAGGTCCATCCCACCTTGCAGTGGGCTCTGGTGGATACTGAGGGGCTCCTTAAACTCTGCTCCCTGGCGTGGTTTATTAAGACCTCTCTTGCGGTGATCAAGAGGATTCACTACCATCACCCATGACAATAAATACTGGCCACCGATGCCGCCAAAGAGCCCCTGCATGATCTCCAGGTTATAGCGGCTGCAGTGACCCGCCAAAGCCCCCACCAAGAATATCTGTTTGACAAGCAGCAAGAATTTGCTGCCTATTTCCCAGCATCTGCACCTGCTTCCACACCTGTGGTGACTCTGGCTTCTATTGCTACTGCAAGTCCTGCTCTGCATGTGTCAATACCGTCACGCTATGATGGGAACCCTAAGAGTTGCTGGGGTTTCCTAAACCAGGTTACCATTTATCTGGAAATGTTGGCACATCAGTTTCCGTCAGACTGTGCCAATGTGGCCTTTGTGGTTAGTCTCCTGTCTGGCAAAGCTCTGGCCTGGGCCACTTCTTTCTGGGAGCGAGAGGACCCATCGACACTCAACATGCAACTTCTTCTTGACACCTTCCACAAGGTCTTCAAAGAACCAGGGCGTGTCTTCTTTGCTGCTTCATCGCTGCTTTGTCTGCTCTCATAGCGACCTTTTGGAAAGGCTGTGTCGGTAGAATTAAAGATGAATTGGCTTGCTGGGAGATCCCAAAGCCTCTCTGGATATCCTCATTTATCTTGATACAAGAATTGACTTCTGTTTTGCTGAGAGACAACTGGAGCTCCGCCAGCAGCAAGAACCTGTTCAGCCACGTCAACTTCCTCGACTAGCATCAGTCTTCCAGAGGCCTCCACTGCCTTCAACTTCTGTACCTAGTGAGGAGCCCATGCTAGTGGAGAGAGTCGATGTGCCTGAGGAAGAAGGCACTTGCAGCTGTCTCCAGAATCTCTGATGGTCCTGCGACAGCCAAGCTCACTTCCTGACAAAGTGCCCAGTTGGTCCGGGAAACCTCTGTGCCTATGCTTCATGGGAGAGGTGGTCTCCTCATTTGACCATGCCAATCACGCTCAGCTCTCCATCTGGTGCCAAGTTTCAAGTTTCTGCCTTCCTGGATTCTGGTTCTGCCAGAAATTTCATGAATTCATCATTGGTCACTAGATTTCATCTTCCTGTGATTCCTCTTGCCAAGCCTGTGGTCATTTCTTCCATTAATGGAGAACTGTTAATGGGCACCATACAGTATTGAACTGAACCTCTGTTGCTTCAGGTTGGAGCACTCCACAGAGAGAAGATTTTGTTACTCATGATGCTGCATTCTACCTCCATGGCTGCAGCTCCACACTCTGTACTGGACTGGTAATTCACATCTCTTTCCTTGGTGCAAAACGTTTCTCCGCCCATGTCCTCAGTCCTGCTCCCGAACTTTCCAACTTCCTATCAATTTGCGGATGTTTTCAGTGAGAAACAAGCAGAGACTCTTCCATCTCATCAGGCCTATAACTGTCCAATGGATCTCCTGCCTGGCATGATTCCTTCTCGAGGTAGAGTGTACCCCTTGTCTGTGCTCGAAACTCAAGCCACGTCAGTCTATGTTAAAGTAAATTTGCAAAAGGGCTTTATCCGCAAGTGATCTTCTCCTTCCGGTGCTTGTTTTTTCTTTGTGGAAAAGAAGAATGGATCTCTTCGCCCTTGCATTAATTATAGGAGCTAAAATAATATCACAGTCAAGAACCTGTATCCATTATCCTCATCTCTGAGCTTTGTCTACATGGAGCCAAAATCTTCACTTAACTTGACCTGCACAGAGCCTACAAAATGATCCATTTCCCTTAAGGTGACGAACGGAAAACCATCTTTAACACCCTTGACAGATATTTTTGGTGACCCAGGAACCATTTTTTTTTTTTTTTCACGCATTTGTAGAGTAGAATGCGCCTGAATCTATGAACCTGTTCTACTGTGGGTCGTAGATTTAGCACTTTCTAGGTACAAAGCGGCACTTCTAAGAAATTGTCAACTACCCCTTATTGTTTTCATGGCCGGGATCTCTTTTATAACATAGACATCAGTGGTATCAGCTTCAGAAGCAGGGGAAATGATCTTTTGAGAGAAACAATTAAGGACAACTGGGACAGCAGGTAGACATGGAAGGAGTTCGGGAAAAAGGGTTTCATGGTGTCGAGTCGAGATAAGATGGGTGCAGAGGCAAACGCAGATTTCAACAGGAAGATTGCTCCTTTTGCTGCCGGTGGCCATAGTCTCGGGTTGCCATTCGTCTTGGTGAGCGCCACAATGGGTGCCACAATGGTAGAAAAATGCAAAATTAATTGGTTGTAATAATTGGCGAAACCCAGGAGGCGCTGTATGGCCTGGAGCCTGACTGTTCGGGGCCACTGCTAGATGGCAGACAATTTGGCAGAGTCCAGTTGCAGTCCTTTGCCTGAGTGGATGTACCTAAGGAAGAGTAAGCTAGACTGATGGAAGATGCACTTCTCCAGCTTAGCATAAAGACAATTGTTTCTTAGTCATCTCAACACCTGCTGCACATGTGTACGATGGGAATCAGAGTCTCTGATGAAAAAATCAGGATTTCATCAAGGTATACAACAACACAAAAATATAGGAGGTCTCGGAAAATTGTGTTTGCAAATTCTTGGAAGACCGCAGGGGGATTGCACAGACCAAAGGACATTACTAGGTACTTGAAATACCCGTCACGGGTATTAAAGGCTGTCTTCCACTTGTCACCCTCACGGACAAGATTATAAGCCCCTCACAAGTCCAACTTAGAGAAAATTCTGGCTCCACGGAAACGGTCAAAGAGCTCGGTAATTAGTGGTAATGTATATTGGTTTTTCACAGTGATTTTGTTGAGACTACACTAATCAATGCAAGGACTTAATGAACCGTCTCCTCTACAAAATACAACCTGGCACCGGCAGGAGAAGAAGAATTGCGGATAAACCCATTCTGGAGGGTGTATGTAGGCTGACATGACATGAGTCTCTGGCACAGACAACAGGTAGACCCTGCCCCGGGAGGACTACAGTAGTACCGGGCATCAGACTTATAGGGCACTCATAATGGTGAGGAGGTGGAAGGGCCTCTGCTTCTCAAAGAAGACATCCGCAAAGTTTTGATACAGGGCAGGCAGAGGTTCGAGAGGCATCAGTGGAGAAGTGGGGCACAGCAGGCGAGGTGCCACTAAGCAGCGAAACTTGCAGTCTTGTCCCCAACGCATGACTTTGCCCATCTTCCAGTTAAACATAGAGGCATGGTGCTGCAGCCATGGAAGTCCAAGGGGAATAGCTGAAGAAAAATGTGGTAACAAGTAGAATGCGATCTTCTCTTTTTGTAGCATCCCAGGTTCTGTTCAGTACTAAATGGAGTCACTTAGAAGTTCTTCACTAATGGAGGAGATGGACAGAGATTTGTCTATGCGGGCCACCAGGATGCGAGGTTTAGTCACCAGGGAAGCATCTATGAAATTGACGGCTGATCCAGAGTCCAGAAAAGCAGAAACCTGAAACAAAATCCCAGAACCGGTCGAGATTTGCACCGGCATGGTAAAACATGGAGAGGGATTATTCACACCTAGCGGCACCTCTCCCAAGTAGCCTAGGTGCGTGCATTTCCCGAAGATTTCCCGCAATTCCTGCGGTAGTGTTTAGGACTGGCACAGTAAAGGCACAGATTCTCCTCACGTCAACGGCACTATTCTTGCTGGGTAAGATGGGCTCTGTCCACTTGCATGGGCTCTTCAGCGGGAGGCAGTGGAGGTCTTTTTAACACCGGAGCAAGACAATGGCGTGATAATACTTTAAAGGGGTTGTCCGCATCATTTTATTACATTTTCTTAGCATAGTGATAGCTTATAAAATAAAAAAGCTTGTACTTACCCCACCTCAGATCCAGTGTTGCCACCATTCTCCCTCTCTGACAGTCTTATTTCCTGGCTCTGGCCAAATGAGACGTCAATTCTGATGCCGCTGATTGGCTTAAGCTGTCATGTTCCACTGCCATACATCACTGTATGAAGTTTTCACTTCTGAATGGTGATGTCAGGCAATGGCATGTGACTCCTGGTGCCAATCAGTGGCTACAGCAGTTAAGTCCCGTTTAGCCAGAACCAGAAAGTAAACAGTAGACTTGCGGGAAGGGCGGATGACAGCATTAGTACTGATATGCAAGTAAGAGGAACATTTTTTATTTTTTATTTTATGAAACCATTAGTATGGTAACATCATGTGAGGCCCCCATTTTCTTCTTTTCGGGTACATTGTGTATAAAGTACATGACCCAAAAATGCTCCTGTCCTCAATATAGAAAATTATTTCCAGCTTCCATCAGCTTTTCCTGCTATTATTTGTTAGGACTTACTTTATCTGTTTTATTTATCTGCTTCATTTCCTTTAATCTTCATTTTGCATTATGTTGGGTGACATTTTGGAGCTTTGGAACCAATTACCAGTTTTCCATAGAGCTATGGTTTCAACATACAATGTTTGTTAAGGGACCACTGTATACTGAATGGGAGATTTAACAAAACTGGTGCTCTACATTAGACCTTGCAATTTTCCCCACTTTTCTAAGTAGAAAAATGACATAAATTGTTGATAGTTTCGGGACTTGTACAGAGCATATAACTTTCAGTATATTTTGGAAGTTGTCCAGTTCTAATGAAGTAATAAGGACTTGAAATAAAGATAAATGTGGTGGTCAGTATTTTAATCCTTCACCGATATAAAGAGGAATAAGATACAATACAAAATACAATACACTGACATAAGAGTGTACTAAATAGTAACAGAAAAAATAATGTTCCCAGTAAAACCTAGCCTTCAATGTTCAATTTAATATCTTTCTATAATGACTATGTCCAAAATCCACAAAAAAAACTATATGCAGAAGACACAGAAACCTCAAAAAAGTCAACAAATTCTGCACCTGCTGCATGTCTTATCTGTATACATTCTTGATTTCATATACAGGTGTCAAAGCTACACAATGGAGAAAAAAAAAACTTACAAAAGTGGTGCAACCAAGTCTTACAATACATGCTTGGCTCTAAATCAAATGATCATCCATTCGCATTTTGCAAAGCATTTTGTCCAGTTCCTTCAATCCCTTATGTTTTACATTTTTCTTATGTCTTTCAGAGCAAGTTGAAAACTAATTTGCTTTGCAGAAAACAATAATATTTTGCTCCTGAATGAAACTGCCACTACGCGAATAGATGATTTACTACAAGAGTTTACTCAAGAAAATAGTTCATCAGTAACAAAGAGGTGATAAATAAACATACTTTGTATTTAATAGCTCCAGACACAAAGAATAAATGACTGCTTCTTTAAGAAGAATTAGTCAAGGCGCTTCTGCTACCTTGCCTTGTTATATACAATCTATAGAGGAAATCCAACAATCCAAAACGCTGGCAGCGGCAACTTCTTCATTGCTTTAGGGATGCATCAATAGATCTTGATAATTTCACATGAGTAGCTGTAATTTAACGTTGTGCGCAACGTGACTGTTTCGCTTTGCCCGAGATTCCATATGCGAAAATATATTCACAGTAAATTAGAAAGACAGCAAAAGCACAAGACCCAAAGCATGTGATCTTATTTAGTAGATGTAGTCATTAGAATGTAGCTTTTTTCAGCATGAACGTAACCCAGTTTATTTTGGTTAGTTCCATAGATTAGATTATAAAATACATATTTTTATGAAAAAAAATTAACATCCATAATATACATATATATATAAATAAAATACACGTTTTATGAAATCCATAACATTCATATTATTCAAATTATCATGTTTACGCTGAAAAACTAATAATGTCAACTAATTTTACCTCTGGGTGTCCCATTTATTTTTGTTAGGAGAGCAAATGTTAATACTACACACATAAGACTACTATGTATTAAAGTACTAAAAAAGCAAAAACCTTAATTAAGAAGCAAACATTTACACCAAAGTACAACCCCTCCCTGGTTATTTTATGATGGTATCAAAGGAGATGTATCACTCCTGGTTGATCTAATGGAGAGGAGTCAATGTCTATTGACATCTTTGAGGAATACTGTGGCCCATTGGAGATAGTGTCTCTATTTGGTAGATCCAACATTGATATGAGGCTGTAAGTATTTATATCGTTACACTATATCTGTATACATTGAGTACCGGAATAGGAGACCGACTGGTATGACTCATCTAGTGGTGGGGATTTTTTCTTGGATCTAGCCTACCATAGTTGTCTATTGTGTATTATCTCTCAAAACATTGTGTTATTCTTTTGTGGAGTCAACATATAACCCTGAAGAGTAGTAAGGGGCATTGTAAGTGGTTGGTGTCTGTCTGTTGGATGGTCCCTGATGAACACTTGATATTAGACTTAGGGGGGGAAACGCGTAGGACATTAATTGGGACATGTTGTTACTATTCACCTAGTGGAGACATTGAGATATCAATAGGACATTGAGATATCAATAGGTAACTTAGGGAGATAGTAGTAGTCTATTTTTGTTAATGCATTATTAGGAAGTACAGGCAGTCCCCAGGTTACGAACGGGATAGGGACTGTAGGTTTGTTCTTAATTTGAATTTGTATGTAAATCGGAACAGGTATAATTATGAAATAGAACTCCAGTATAAAAGATTTTTTTTTAGTTTTGAAGAGTGCAGGGAAGGGTTTTTACATTTGTTTTGCTGTATGTGCCCCTGTGAAGAAGATTTCACCTTATTTTCACCCCATGTGCTGCTGTGGCATGCTGGAACTTGTCATTCCACAGTTACTATCTGCTGTGGAACATGGAACTACAAGTGCCAGCATTCCCCATAAATCTCTGTTTGTAACTAGGGGACAGATGTAAGTCGGAACGGTGTAAGTCGGGGACTGCCTGTAATTAGGTTTGGGGCAGGGTCGCCCTTATTGGTGTGGGTACTCTGCATTTTGGTAGGTAGGATGTATGTATATAGTAAGTGTTTATTATTAATTTTAGGAATATGTAATAAAAGTGAAGTTTTAGATAAATCTTTTGGTAGACAACTTATTTTGGTGGAGGTGTAAACACCAAATGTTACTAAAACAGACACAAAAAGAAATGTTTCATTCCTCATTTAAAATGGTCAACATTTTAAGAAAAAAAACATTTATTATGAGTTCTTTTCATTCTGGATCAGGGTGCCGATTCAAAGGGCGACATGTATGAAACATTGCGCCAACATGCCAGTTCGATATAAAAGTGTACAATGCAACAGTATATATGAACCTGTCATATATCGGTTCATAAATCTGGTGTGTGGTATGTATTGCATAGCATAGTGTTTGGCACATAATGCACTAAGGGCGACATGTCAGAAAAGAGGCGCTTCCACGACAATTTTAAGGCACATTAAATAAGTGTATAATGCACCTGAATAAATAGACCCGTCAAAAATCTGGAGTGTGGTATAGCTTGTATAGCATATGTAATGTGCCTAACTTAGCATAGCATATCATTGCTAGCATATTTGATGCGCCTAATTTTGATGTATACCAAAAAAAGGCGCATAGCATATCATTGCTAGACTATTTGATGCACCTACTTTAGGCACATTCAAAAGTGTCATGCCTGGCGTATAATGCGTTTTGGTGTAGGACAGTTCAATTATATAGAGAATACGGCGGCAACAGTTTTTTTGTAAAAAATACACCAAAAAAATGGTGCAGCCCTAATGGGACATGTTGCCCTAAGTGTTGGCATAGAGCTGTTCATACATCTATCAAAGAGGGTCACGACAGGTTTTTTGGCTTAAAGCATGCCAGAAAATCGGCGCAGTCTTGTTCATACATGTCG
The DNA here is from genome assembly GCA_025379985.1 of Phyllomedusa bahiana. Classification (NCBI taxonomy): domain Eukaryota; kingdom Metazoa; phylum Chordata; class Amphibia; order Anura; family Hylidae; genus Phyllomedusa; species Phyllomedusa bahiana. The sequence goes on from JAODAL010002843.1 coordinate 140,151, forward strand.
TCCAAAGGGTGCTTTCACAAAGCGCAGTTTTGGTGCAGTTTTAACTGCGCGCCAATTAAATTGCCTTTATTACCAGAAAGCTTCTTTCACTTATCTAAACTGTCTGGAAAATGATGGATCAATTAGTGTGTTTGTAATCCACAGGACGTCAAACACAGACATTGATTACTTACTTTCTGAACAATTTAGAGAACTGAAAGAAGCTTGCTGGTAATAAAGACAGATTAATTGGAGCGCAGTTAAAGCTGCACCAAAACTGCGCTGTGTGAAAGCACCCAAAGTGTTTTTCATGTATAAATAAAGGAGTCTCGATCTGATTTACCAAGAGAAATCACCTGGTCATAGTTACAGCAGCACAGAAAACAGTCAAGTGCATAGGTACCCTATATGATTTAGAAAGATCATCCAATAACTATTCTATCTTGAATCTCTCTGGTTGTTCCCTTTAAGAAGCTTCAAAATACATATATTAGAGAAGAAAAGCTCACATACTTGGGTGTTGTAATGCTTTGAGCAAAATTTGCCATGCCAGTGAATACCTGGGTCCTCTCGTATAGTGATCTTGTTGCATAAAAATATCATTTAAGCAAATTAGCAAACATAGCCATTGAGTGCATACAAGGTAACCAGAGAAGGCTGTGAGAGCAATGACAAACAGATACTTGAGATGGGAAACTGTCCAAATAAAGCAACCAGTAAAAGAGGGATAATGATGGCACTGACAAAAGCCCAGCAGTCAGGAAACACAGGATCAATGCTTCTGCAGAAGGGATGTAGTCGTACAAATGAGTCACAACATCATTTATTAAGGGCAACCTACGTCCGTTCCAGATGCCATCTCATTGTATAAATGCACAGTCAATAAATTCGGTAGTTAGTGTGTCATGGATTTTAGAACTCAGGCTTTACATCAAATGGGCCACTGGTACGAATTCGCTCTTCCATTTAGATTAAAAGTCAGGCTCACCACAGAGTACGAATATTTACAAATACATAAATATCGTCCTTTGACACCACTTTATACCAACTCTGCATCTTGGATACATCACCAATTCTGTCAGAACACTAGAATGTCATTCACTGCAATGCCAAAAATAAAAAGGCATTTTCCTTGACTGTAGGTGAATCCCATGGATAACCCAATCTAATGTGTAAAGAGAACCTGTCACATAGATTATTCCCCCCTTGCTGGGGGCAGCACAAGCGAGACCTGCTGTTTCCAGCACTGTGTCCCTTATTCTGTAAGATGCTGTAGTTTTCGAGTATTTAGTTCTCAAATCTGCAGTTTTCAACCAGAAAAGTCATATAGTCATTTTTTTCATAAACCAAACCCCCCCCCCCATGCTTTGCCCCACCCCCCCAACCCCTTTAAAGATTTAAACCCAAAAATTGAATAGGGAAAAAAAATTGAATTCTGGGGGGGGGTTTGGGGGGGGGTGGGGGTTGGCCCCCTTTTGGGGGCTTTTGGGTGGGGCAAACCCCCTGCCCCAAGATTTGATTTTGGGGCTTTTTAAATTTCTCTTAAAAACTCCCGCATCCTAAAATAAAAAGGGACAAAATTTCTGGGGGGAAATTAGGGAGGGCCTTGGTGCTTGTAGCCCGGCATTTTTTTGGGGAAGCTTTCCCCCAAAGGGGGGGGGGGGTTTTTTTGGTCATAACCTTTTGAATTTTTTTTATTTTAAATTGGGGCGAGTTTGGGAAATTGGGTTTTGGGTTTTTTTGGGCCCGGGGCTGTTTTTTGGGGGAAGGGTTTTTGGATCAAACTTTCAAACACCCATTTTTTTCTTTCCCCCAAATTTTAAACCTACAAAAACCCCCCCCCCCCTTTCTGGGTTAGTTGTTTACTGGAAATTTTGTAGGGGGAAAATTTTTTTTTAAGTTTTTTTAATTTTTTAAAAAAAACTAACACAAAAAAAAAATAAATTTAAATATATTTCTTTTTAAAATTTCTGGGAAGGGAGAAGAAAGGGAAATTTTTTTTTCCCCAACATTTGGGAAAAGGTTTGCTTTTTAACCCCTGTCTTTTTTTCAGATTTGAGCTGTTGGGTTTTTTTGGGATGTTCACCAACTTGAATTTTGGGCAGACAAATAACCAGCTTTTTAAAAATTTTGGCCCCCGGTTTAATTTTGGGGGAAAAGGGGCGGGTCGGGGGTGCGGGGGGGGGGGGTAAATGGGGGGGGGGGGGGGGGGGGGGGGAACCCCTTGGGGGGGGCAATTTTACGGGGGGGGGAAACCCCCCGGGAAAAAGCCACAAAAAAAGTGACCGGGCCCCTTATCTTCCCCTAGGACTTTTCGAACATATTGTCGAGCGGGGTAAAGGGGGGCGTAATTTCCCTTTGTTTTTTCTTTTGGGAAATTTGGGATTACCAAAGAAAATTTGGGGCCCCTTTTTCCCCCTCGGTTTTAATATTGGGGCGTTTTGGGGGGGAAAAAAAAATTAAGCGGGAAAAAGGGCCCCAAAAAGGAGCCGGGGGTAACCCTCCCTTTTTCAGCCTTCAAAACCGGGGCGAGTCTCTTTCCCCCCTGAAAAAAATTTGGGGGACATTTACATTTTTGGAAACAAGGGGGGGAGAGGATGTCCAGCTCTGCAGACCTCCCCCTGTGGTTTAGGCTCATGGGGAGAGCTGTCAATTTCCCTTTTCCCAAGCTCCTTGTAACCGGAAAACCTGCATTGAAATTTAAACAAAACCTGAACTGATGAAAACAAATTGGTTTTGGAAAAAAGGGACCTGCTTCCGGGCCCGGTTTTCAGGGGAGGAGGTAGAGGGAAAAAATACTGGTTTTTAAGGCGTGTGTTTTTTTATGGGGGGGAGAGTGAATCTTTGCAGGGTAAAGAAGGGTTTTTGCGCCCAGAAACCTTCAATTTGGGCTGGGGATTGACAAGAAAGGGGTCAACAGCTTTTTTTATACGACACGTTAAAACCATTGAAAAGCTGAGGGGAAACATTGTTTCACTTTCATTTTCCACAGCTCAGTTTGGGGAAATAAGCCCAGAGTGCAAGCAGTCAATCACAGGGAAAAGGGGGGTTTTTTGTCCTCCCCCAGGGGGCATTTTTTCCAAAAAAGGGCGTTAGAAAGTATGAAGGGTTTTTCCCCCAACCCCAACCCCCCAAAAAAAAGGTGGCCAAAGGCCCCCAATTTAACCACCCCTTTCTCAAATATACTCTAGGCAACAGAGTTTAGCTCATTTTTTTTGCTATTTACTTTTATGCGAGGAAAAGGAATTGCCAACCAAATTGGGGTGGGTTGTTTTTAAGGGCCCCCCCAATTTTTAAGTTTTGTTTTTGTAGCAAGAAAAACCCTTTTAAATTAAACTTCTACAACCTGTTAAAACTACCCATTTTTATGGGACATTGTTTAATTCTTACTTCTTAAAAAAGCAAACAAAAAAGACTTTAATTTTCTCCAAAAACCAGGGAAATTAATTTCCCAAAAAATTTTTAAAAAATAAACCTTTCCGGAAAAATGCTGGGCCCGGGAAAGGCCTTATTTTTGGACTTACTCAGTAAACCCCTACTAATTAGGGAATGGATCTTTGGGTTTGTTCTCTTTTGTTTCAACCCATTAAAAACCCCCCCGGGTAACAAAAGGCCCTTGTCTTTCCCCCTGAATTTTTAGAATTGGGGTTTTGAAATTTCAAGGTGTCCAAAATTTTAAACGGGTGGCGGTTGCCGGTTTTATTTAAATTGGGAAGGTTGGAAATTGGTGTTTCCCTGGGGGGGTAAATTTTTTCCCGCAATTTTTTTTTTTTTTAATTTTTTTAAAAATAGGTTTTTTGCTCCCAATTATTGAAATTTTCCAAAAAAAACCCCTGGTGGGATTGTTATGGGTTGTTTTTATTTGATTATTGGGGGTTTTAAAATTTTGGGGGTTTGGGTTTTTAAAGGTTTTGGACGGGTTTGTTTTACCCTGGGCAAAGGGGGGGGTTCTCCAAATTGGGGGGAAGAACGCTGCAGAAAAAAAAATTTTTTTAATTAAAAAAACTTCTAAAAAATTAAAACATATTTATCCGAAACGCTGAACACAGTAGCAAAAAAAAAAATTTCCCAAATTTCCCAAAAATTTTATTTTTTTCCCGGGCCCCAAAAAATTTGGGAAAAAAAATTGGGTTTTTAAAAAGTCTCACAAAAATTAAAAAAAAAAGGTACCAAATAAAAAGCACACTTCAGCCCCAAAAAAAAATCCATAGGTTCTTTGGGGGAAGTTACAAAAAAGTTAATTTGGGTTTTGAATAAAGGGGGATGAAGCCCCAAAATTTTAAACCTCCCCTTTCCGCCGGAAAACCCGGGTTTTGGGCCTTTTCTTACCCGAGCCCTTTTTTTTTAAAACTGTTATGTGTCACTTTTTGTTTTTAGAATAACTTTTTTTACACTTTAACCTTTTTCCATGTGGGTTCAGAGACTTTTTTTCCCCTTTACACATTGTGCTTTTAAAATTTGGTAAGAAAATTTTTGGGCCAAAAAAATGCTTGGTTTTTTTTGTGAAAAAATATCAAATTAAACATTGGGAAAAATTTTTGAAAAATTTTTCCCAAATTTTTAAAAAAAAATTCAAAAAATTTCTTGCATTAAAAAAAGATAAATTATTCCACTCAAAAAAAGGTTTTTTTAACAAACATTACCATATTTTTCCCGCCCGTAGTTTGGATCATTTTTTTAAAGTCTTTTTTTTTTTTACAACATTTAAAGGGGCTTTATAAAAAATTTGATAATTTTCAAAAATTTTCCCAAAAAAATTTTTCAAAAATTTAAATTTTTTTGGGGACCAGTCCATTCTAAAGTTAGTTTTAGGAGGCCGGGAAGGAAGATACCCCCATAAAATTACCTTTATCTAAGAAACTTAAAAACCCCTTTAAAATATTCCCAAAAAAAAATTTTGGGGAAATTTTTTAACCCCTTTTGGTGTTTCACTTTAAAAAAGGAAAGGAAAAAAATTTTTGTTTAAAACAAAACAAGTTGTTGGTAGGGTTTTTAAAAAAATTTTTCCCAAAGTGATTTTATTTCCCCTATGTGGCCCCAGTGAAATTTTTTTGGCTCAACCACAACCCCCAAATAGGAGGGCAAAACCCACTGGACTCTGGGGGGCCCCCATTTTTCCCTTACTTTTTATTTAGGGGATTTTGTTTTGGACACCCTAAAAAGGGTTTCCAAAAAATTAATTTAAAAACCCCAAAAAAGACCCCATTTTTGGGGAAAATAACACCCCTTAAGGGAAATTTTCCAAGGGGGGTAGGAGTTTTAATCGGGCCCCACAGGCGGGTTTTAAAAAATTTTTTAGGGTTTGGCCCCTTTAAAATAAAAAAATTTTTTTTTTTCCAATAATCTGCAAAATTTTTTTAAACTGAAAAAAGTTTAAAATTTTTTCAAAGGAAATCTTGGGGAAAAAAAAACCCCAAAAATTGTGTTTAAGCAATTTTCCGGTTTGGGAATACCCCACAGGGGGGTTTTTAAAATGCGGTTTTTGGGGCGCATGGCAAGGGGGGGGACAATTTGGGGGGAAAGGTTTTTATTTTTTGGGTTTTGGCCCCCAGATTTTGGGGGGCCATGTTGCATTTGAAAAACCCCCCCAAAGTACTTTGAAAAGGTGAAAACCTTTTCCCAAAATTTCCCCAAATTTTTGGGTTCAACACCCTCAAAGGGGTCCAAATAATGGGGGTTTTTTTGCAATTTTTGGGGCCCCAGGTGTTTTCCCAAATTTTTTTTTTAAACAATTTTGGCCATTTGGGAAAAGGAGGGGGGGAAACGCAAGAAAGCCATTTTTTTTGGGGGCCTTTTTTAAGTATTTCCCCTAAGGGATAAAAGACGGGATAATTTAACCCATGGGGGTCGGTACAATTTTTAAAAGTTTTTAAATTTTTAATTTTTGTTTTTTACTTTTTAAAAAATAGAACCAGTTTTTTTTTAAAAAGTTTCGTTTTTTTTTTTGTCCCCTTCTTTACCCAAAAGTTTCTTAATTTTTATTTGGCAAAGCTTCTTGTGGGGTTTTTTTTTAGAAATGAGTTTAAAGTTTTATTGGTTTCCAAAAGGGGGCATTTTGATTTTTTGTTTACTTTTTTTTTTAAGGGTTTTTTTTGAGGTTTTTGGGGTTTTTTTTACAAAATACGCAAAAGGGGGTTTTTTTTATTTTTTTTTTTTACAGCGGTCCTGTGCGGTTTTTAAAAAGCCTTTCCAAGGGTTTTAACTAAACAGGTTGATACAAATTTAAGCGGTTTTCCCAAAATTTTTTTTTTTTTTTTAAAAATTTTAAATGCTGTTAAAACAATAAAAACAATTTTTTTTGAAAAAAAGGAAAAAAACGTTTTTGCATCACCTGCATTCCCGAGAGCCCTAACTTTTTTTTTTTTTTTTGTTTTATGGAGCTTAAGGGACCTTTTTTTTTGCGGGATGAATTGACGTTTTTATTTTTAACAAATTTTTTTGGGGGGAAAAAAGGGCTTTTATGATCGTTTTAAACCTTTTTTGGGGAAAGGAGGGGAAGGGAAAAAAAAACTTTCAAAAACCTAATCAGTGGGTTTTTTTTTTTTTTTTTTTAATTTGCGTTCATGTGCATATCCGTGAAAAAGTTAGTTTTTCTTTGGGGTTTTAGAATTACGGGGATACCCAAATTTTTGTATTTTTTTTTTTTGAAAAACAATTTTTTTTTTGAAAAAAAGGGTTTTTTTTGTGTTTAAAAAAAATATTCAAAGCTCGCTAACTTTTTTAAAAGCCAGGGAAATTTTTTTAATTTTTTTTTGTATACAGAGGTTGTGTAAGGGCCCTTTTTTTTTTTTGAGATGAAAATGGCGTTTTAAAAAGGGAACAGGGTTTTATGTTTTATATGGTTTTTGATGACTTTTTTTATTTCCATTTTTTGGTTTTAAAGGCCCTTTTTGAACAAAAAAAAAGCAATTTTTGGGCTGTTTTTTGGGGGGTTTTTTTTGGCGTTTTAACCCCTTTTGGGGTTTTAAATTTTAAATGACAGATTTATTTTGGGGGGTAAAAAATTCCGGGCTTTTTTTTTTCGGGGGGACGCGGCCCTTTAATTTCCCAAATATTTTTTAAATTAAAAATTAATTTTTTATTTTAAATTTTTTTTTTTTCCTTTTTCCCTTTTGTTAAAAGGGAAAAAAAAGGGGGCCGGTGTACGTGTTTTTTATTTATTTTTTGTGTTTTTTGTTTTTTTCTTTTTTTTTCCACTTTTTTTTTTTTCCTTTTTTTTACAACCCTTTTTTTATACCCTTTTTCCCCCCGGGTTTTTTGGAAATTTTTTAATTTAACGATCGTTTAGATCCCTTTATTTCAAAGGAGATCAACACACAGCTTATACTGTAGCTGGTCTCCAAAAAAAAGGCCAAATGTCCCGTCAACGCTGCCCCCAAAAGCCATTGTTGGGCAAAGTAAAAAATTTAACCCTAGGGCAACCCGGATGCTGTCATTCAAAAATCCGGGTTTTTTTTTGATCTTGGGTTGGAGAATTCAATAACCGTGCCCCCACCCCATTACCCCTTCCCCGGCCGGGTTTTTTTTCGGGGGCAGGAGCTCACTCCCGCCGCCCGCAAAACCGCGATGTCGCCGACATCGGGGGGGTTTTTTTTTTCCCCCGTGGCCAAAAGCTCACTGCACCCCGGGGGGGATTTTTGGCATTTATGCCACCTTTAAATATTCTGTGGTTTCCCTGCCGCGATCTTTGCCCCCCCCGCCTTTTTTCCCCCCCTTTTTTTAGCGCGAAAAATTTGCCCTTGAAAGTACTCATACTGGCAAATTTTTCCGGGAACCCCTACCCGACTTTTCCATTAAAAGGTAGGCAAATTGGGCGGTAAGGGGGGTTTAAAAACTTTTTGGAATATTTTTTTTTTTATTTTTTCAAAAAATTTTTTAAAATATTTTTAAAAAAACCCCCTTTTTTAAATTTTTTTATCTTTTTTTTCCGGGAAACTCTAAACCTGAAAAAACTTTTAAATTTTTTTAACAATTTTAAGGGGAGGTTTTAAAGGTTTTTTTAAAAGCAAAACTTCAAAAATTTTTTTGGGGAAAAAAGTTTTTGGTTTTTTTTTCCCAAAATCTCTTTTTTTTTTTCCCCACCCAAATTTTTGCCTTTTTTTTTTTTCACCCCTTTTTTTTTTTTTCCCTTTTTTAATTTTTTTTTTAAAAATTTTTTTTAAAAAATTTTTTTGGCTTTTTTTGGGGACGGTGAGGAAAAAATGGAAGAGCCGTATTTTTTTTGAACCCGGCTTTTCAGGGGAAAGGGGGTTTTTAAATTCTAAAAGGTATTTTGGGAAAAAAAAATTAGAACAAACCTTTTTTTTTTTCATTTTACAGTCAAAACTTTTGTAGGAAATTGTTTGAAAATTTTAAATGTTCTGCATTTTTGGTTTTCCAAATTTTGCTCCTTTTTACAGATTTCATGGAAACCAAAAACAAAGGGGCTCTGCTTAAACTGCCTTTTTATGCTTTCAATAGAAAAAAAAACACAAAACCAAAGGGAAACATGCATTGTGGCGGGAAAGGGAAAAATCAAAAGATGTCAAATGGGGTTTTACCACTCACAAAAACTAACCCCGCGGTTTCTCGATTTGCTATTTGGGGACCCGTTTTATCTCTACGCACCTCGTGAAAAGTAAACAGGAAAAAATCTGAGGGATTATTTTATACAACCGTAAAATCCCCCGGGTCTATAAATGTATAATTTAAAACCCTTTTTTTGGGTTAAAAAAAGGGAGATTTAGACAGTATTTGTAGATCTTGGAAAACAATTTCAAAAACCTTTTCTTTCAGTGCTTTTTAAAAAAAGTTTGACAGGCTCCTAACCACATGGGTTTATCAATAAAATAGTATTGTTTTTTGAAAAACAAAAAAATCATAAAAGTTTTTCCAAAATTTTAAAAAAAGGGCCCCAACAAAATTTTTAATGAAATTTTAAAAATAGTATTTCATTTGGGTATTTCCCCATTTCCCGTAGGGCCCCAAAACTTTAAATTTCCCAAAACTAGAATCTTTTTTAAAAAAAAATTGAATTTAAAACCTTTAAAGGGAATTAAAAAGGGGGATATAAAACCCAAAAATAAAAAAATTAAATTTTGTATTGGGGGGTTTACGGAAGGTAGTGGATTTTCCCTGTTTCCAAACCAGGGCTTTTTGATAGAAACACGTTGAGGAGCAGAGTCAAAGGTTTTCCCCTTGTCTTTCACCCTTTTTTAAAAAGGGTTAAAATCCCCGGGGGCCCTACCCCCATGTGTCATTTTCTGGTGATGGCTGGCATGCAAAGGGAAGGGGTTTCGAAGATCAGGCCCCGAGACAAAGGGGGGTCACAAGCAGAAGGTAAAGGTAGGCGACGTTCACTTGTAAACGGGTCACAGACAGATGGCTGGGGTAGGCAGCAGACAAAGAAAGGGGCAGGAAGGCTCAATTCCAGAAATCATAGGCAGAGAGCTCTCTAAACTTCGCTATATGCACCAATATATTGGAGAGGACCAAAGAAGGAAGAGACCTTAAAAAAGACAAGATCCCAGAGCATTGGTTCTGGGAAAGCTGGGTGGCGTGCTGGCACTTTAAATCAGGACTTGTAGAAAAGATGCTAAAGCAGGGAGACAGGATGAGAGGGACATTGGGCGCATCTGTGGCTGCAGGGAAAAACGGTGCCGAGACCCTCGTCAGGGAGCTGGTGGGTTGGAAGAACATGGTGCAGGACACAGGTGCATCTACAGCTTAAAAAAACCCGGTGCTCAGCACTATCGGCGACATGTCCCAACACGCCAACACCAGTTTTTTTATCTATTTTTCGCCAAAACCACTTTTGACGCCATATTCTCAATGTAGATGAACTGTCGTACACCAAAACTAGGTGCACTATACGCCAGGCGCGACACATTGTAATGCGCCTAAAAATTAAACGCTGTGCACCTCCATAACAGGATGTGCCTATTGCGGCGCATTACATATACTTGTAATGATACGTTATGCACTTCCATTGCACAATGCGCCTTGAGAGGCGCATTACATACACTACCAATGATACGCTATGTGCCGCAATTTGCGCAATGCACCATTTTAGCCGCATTAAGTTTACCTGACACCAGATTTTTGAGAGGATCGGACTTTCTGGCGCCTAAAAATTGCCGCGGTGCTGCCAATTTTCGAAAATGTCGCCTTATACGTATGCAATCAGTGGCAATTTGTAACACCTTCTGTAGAAATGTTTCAGGCAACATAGAAATTGTGGGTAGTCAGTATCAGATATCTACTGTGGTAAAGCTGAGTGGGAGAAGAAGACTGATGTCTCAGTCAGCTAAGGAAATTAGCTGATATGACAGTTATCTGATACGCATACAAATCGGTCAATGTCAACAGCAACATCAACCCAGTGGTTTTTCTAGAACCAGGCACTTAGCATCATATGGACACAGACACAGGTTTATACCATAGCGGAGCAGGAAGCTATCAGCTCCCTGCTTTTCCATACACTCTGGTTGGTTATAGACCGCTTTAAACTTGGAGCGCATGAGACACAAGGACCTGAATTACTAAGCAGGAAGAACCATTAATGTGAAGGGGAACTCAGATGGCACTGTCACTCAATGGAGAGCATAATTGTCAATCATAATAAGGTATGGGCACTTTTACTATGTGTGTGGGGACAGGCAATGCGATTTTAAAACACTGTTGATAATTCATAAAGTACAAAAGTCACCAATACACAAGAGATTATGAATAGATGACAAGTATGGTAAATGAATAAAGGCTGGACAGAGTATATCTGAAAGTAATAAGCAGATATCAACAAAGTAATGGTATAAAGAGCCTATACAAATATTGTCACAACATATAGTAAGAGAATGGTCAATGCACAACAAGCTATAAAGAATTAACAGTTAAGGTGAATGTAGTCTAGATGAGATCAAACTGAATATGATAATTCAGATAAGTACACAAACGATATACAGAGCCTATTGCAGAAGAAACCGATACAAGAGAAATAAGGATATGAAAGCTGTAGGCGATCGTCAGACTAAGCCTCAATCACCATGTGAATATAAATTTGAACTGTTTACTAGAAATAAAAGATCATAGTAATATAAAATTAAGAATGATGAAATGGGGGAAAAAGGAAAGATGGGGGGAGGAGGGGAGAGGTGCTCTACCAAGTAACTTGTTTTAATCCACAATGGACATAATGTTGTTTCTTGGAACCCAGGAAAAAAGACATTTGTGAGTTTGTCCTTTTTCAAAACTATAGTTAGTTCTCACTATGTCCTTGACTTCATCTGACTCTGGGATGAAGGATGATTCACCTCCTTGCGATGGCTAGATTAGCGGTATGTAGGATATGGGCCACTAATATTTGATTTTGGGTAATGAGAATTTAAGTTGTCCAGGCCCTGTGGCAGCAAAGTAGCCTGAAAACATGATGCTCCCTCCACCAAGCTTTACAGTTGGGATACATTTTCATTATTGCAGTGTCCTTTTACTTCCAAACTCAATAATTGTGTATTGGTGCTAAATCCTCTTTTCTTCCATTTTTTCCAGGAGCATTGTGAAGAAAAAAAGATGGTAAAATTTCAGACTATCGCAGTTTTTTTTTTTTTTACCTTTTAGCACAAGTGCATATTCCTATGTTTGATGAAAAAGAACACTGCAAACCAACACCACAACTTCTATTCACATTAGAGACATGGCTTCCATATAATGTGGAAATGACACCTATGCTTCATCTGTTTCTATAAGTATGCTAACTTATCCCAACATAACCTACATATTTACTAGTCCATACGATTTCTGGTGTTTTTAATGCCAAATATTGTGCTGCAAACTGCAACATTCTTGCCGACAAAACTACCAGAACCCTACAACACAAGAACATAAGGTAGATGTGAACAGGCCCTACCATTAAAGTAATTCATAGAAATGAACAATTGAACACTTAAAGGCTTTAGACACTTGACCACTTTGCAAAGGTAAAAGGCTTTCATTTCTAAGCACATCTTATTCTATCATTTTGAGCAAAGGAAAAATATCTAGTTTGTTATCTACAGTTTTGCTCAGAACCTGAGAGAATGAAAGGATAAACTGATAAAAGCTACAACCAAAAACAACTTTAAATTCCTGGGTTCCAATGCAAAATCTGTAGAAGGAACTCCAACCTCCCATGTGCAACTTATTGTACCAGTGTCTTCTTAGGGGCACAGATGGTTACACACGTAACATCTAAGATTTGTAGCTATGCTCTACAAATTAAAGTATAGAACCCCTTACTGATTGCACATTGGCCAGTTTTGGACTGGCCCACCAGAATACCAGAGGATACTCCAGTGGACCCAAGCTCTTTCACAATCATACCACATACCATATTTCAGGGCCCTCAAGGTCTAGCAGAAGACAACCTAACTTGGAGCTGACTTTAGAGCCAATCACCAGATATCCTCTCAAACCCTGTATGAGAAAAGATTACGTGAAAGTGGCTGTGCACGTCCTATAAAGTTGATGGTGGGCCCTGAGAATAATTTCCTCTGATGGATCAAAGGAACTTTAGTCCAACACCAACAATGACCGTCAGTGTCTTTATCCCGGTGCCTCACTTTTTAGCATCTCATCATAGATAAGAACACAGAAAAACACACACAATGGATAGAAAATGTGTCATATTGCTAATAAAACTGAAAAACATCCCCGTTTCAAAAGAGATCAGTCATGTCCAACCTTTGCATGGTCTACAATAAGAAAATAAAATTGTAAAGCCAAGTGCTACAGGGTGAGTGCCAATCCCTCAGCAGTTCAAAAATGGAAGAGATCAGCAGGAAAACACTCCTTGGGTTTACTGCTGGATTTCAACAAGGAATATGTATTAAATCCTGGAGGCTGACAAACAGTGGGGACAACTTTATTGTCTGTTTACTTGTATCTTTCTTTCTAGAGTCTTGGCTTAGTTTTCCCTTAGGAGAACCTGACACTTTGACATCTAAGGCTATGTCCACACTGCACATGATTACGATCGTATCTCCGGCGCTTTTCGTTTTTTAAAAGCGCCGGAGATACGATCGTCAGTGTGGTGCCATAGACGGCAATAGAAAAGACGAGTTGCTGTCTACACAGCTCGTCTTTTCTCTGCTCGTCTTTCGGCAGCGGCGTATTATACAACATGTTGTATAATACGCCGGTGCTTCTCGTCTTCTTGACGTCTTAACATACAATGCTATTGTATGGGGAGCGTCGGGAAAACGAGAAGCCGCCGCGGCTTTTGCACAAAGCGTGACAAAAGCCGCAGTCCTGCATCAGAGAGAGAACGGCCGCTTTAAGGGCCGTTTTTTCTCTGATGCAGTGTAGACATAGCCTAAGTCTCCTGTTTCTGAGGATTCTTGGATTACATGTCTTATGATCTTTCTCAAAACTGCTGCCTACCTCAGTGGGATCAGATCTGCGGCAAATCCAGGGTGTCTGAACTCACTTTTAGGGTAATACACCAATGCTCTTATTTAGGATGGGTTGTCTAGCTGCTGAGATTACTAGCAAAACAACTGTTACAGTATATGTGGAGAAACTCAACTTACCTGCAATGCCTATACACAGTGCCAATTGAGGTCAATTGGCTGTCCATATAAAGACCCTGGGTTAGATAGACAGACTCTTTAGCTGCCACTTTCAACTATTGCTAATACATGAACATCCCAAATGGACAACTATCACTAATTAATACAGAATTCCCAAACAATATTTAATTTTTTTTTTACCTAGGCAAATCCTTTCTGCAAAGGTTAGCCATCTTGACTGGTTCAGTTTTAAACTTTAATCTAATTAAAGGGTATGTATCGCTTCATCAATTCGGCTGTTTTCTTGAAGCTTGATTCTCTCAGTTCCTGAAATCCAGGGGCGTTTCTTCCACTCCCAGCTGGGTGTCCTTAACTGAAGGGGGGTGACATCATTCCCCCCCTCACTGTTCATGCTCGCTCCCGAGTCAGTGTGTCCTCCCCCCTCTCTGAGTCCACATGTCACTGTCCTCTCCCTATGCAGTCTTATTTTGTAAAAGCTGTTTACACACCACAGGCCTGCATTCAGTCTAGATAGTCTTCTATGGACTCAGAGCACTGATCTCTTCTCCTCTCACAGCTGGAGGTTTGTAACAGTTGAATCTAGTCGTCTATTAACTCATCCAGAGCACAGATCCGTCTCCCTTCTATGTTAACACAAGGCATGGAGGCACAATTCTGCTGTTTTCTGATTGTGGATTGCAGTGTCAATGAAGAGCTGCTTGCTGTATAGAGTGAAATTGTTGCCGGCCCCTTACATGCAGGAGAATTAGGCACCGAGGCCCAATTATGCTGTTTTCTGTTTGTAGAAACAGCTGCAGTGTCTCTGAGGAGCTGGTGGCTGTATAGAGTGAAATTGTTGCCGGCCTCTTATTCTGAGTGCGAGGCAGGAATGCACGCTCCCGTGAATACGACCGGGGGCCAGACAGAATGTACATTAGTAGAGCCGTCAGCCAATGAAATGTAAGGAGGTGGGATCCGACCGGCACTGGGGAACTGTGTTTACACAAAACGAGGATAAGGCAGACTGTGAAAACCCTTTAACTGTAGTACAGTAGTATGGTTCTGATATTCTTGCAGATTCAAAATAAGGATATAGCAGAGTTTAACTTTACCTCACAGCTCTTTGTGTTATTTGCTTTTATCTCTAAACAAAGGCCATTGAAAAGCATTGAAAAAGTTAAGGTTATATTCTGTGGCATGATATTGTGGTGGGTTTGCTTCATCTGTAGATTATACAGATAGATATATAGGCAGACAAGATATATAGACAGATATATACTCAAAACAGAGAAGACAAAACTTTCAAAAACAATAGTAGGGTGCAAGCGAGAGGACTGTGGTCACAAGTCCTAAATATGCAGACCAAAAAATCTGCAGCACTCCCAATATGGAAAAAGTGACAAAAAGTTTATTCCAGCGTGTCCAAAGGCGACATTTTTCAAGAAGACAGATAAATATTCCATAATTAGGTATGCAGATTACAGCACTTTTTTATATATTCTAAAATTAGATCTTAAAGGTTTTGTCGGGCAGAAAAAAATTAAACTTAAATAGGACCAGGTTTGGTAAATAACCAAAAAAAGTTACACTTAATTAGGGTACCTGTCCTCTGCTTTGCCACTCTGAGTTCCTGTGCAATCTGCTTCTCTTCACAAGTGCTTATCAAAGTTAAACAAACTAATCTAGGTAGAGATAAAGACTCTGCTCCATCCAACCATGATGATGTCACTCCCTGCTCTCTGTCTAATCAGGAAGGGAGATATGAATGGTAACCTAGAGACACTTGTGTGCACTCAGAGCAGATAAAATCTTATCTCCTGACAAGGGTGATATCAAAAGAAAAATGTATTTAGTAAAACTCTTGATTTACCTTTCTCAACATGTTGAAAGCTAATCATTGCAGTGATAAAACCCCTTTAAGAAGTCCATTGGGCAACTTAACAGTGTTCCATACATACGTATACATAAAGAAATAGCTATCACTGATAAGACCACCTACAGGACTCCTTAACTCAGAATAAGCAAAAATGTAAATGAATAAATCACAAGTTCTGCTGAATCTTTCCATGCAACGCTATATATCAATCTGCTCTGCTCTTCCTGCTCTATAACATGTTCAGTGTGACAAGTTCACTTTGAATAGACTGCTTTATCAAAGATCAAGTCCACCAGAATGAGAGTCACAGAGGGGGCAGAGAAGGGTCTGGAGCAGATGTCCCGATTTTTCCCATATAACCTACTAACAGAGCAAATGCACATGGATAATCTTCATGATTACCAGTATTTTTAACTTTTACTGTTCTCAAGAGCTTTGCGTAGTATTTTTTACAGCACACAAAAGCATATGTCACAGAACAGATTTTTTTATTTTACATTTAACTCATCCATGAAAATGTTCCAGAAAATAAATCTTTAAAATCTGAATTAAGGAGGGAGAGTTACAATATCTTTATTATGACACTATAAAGTCCAAATTCTAAAATTTGGCTAAATATATTGGAGCACAGCACAGTGTCAACATTCCCAATGATAATCCTGCTTGGACCACAACAGTTAGCAAAGTTTATTAGTGTGCTGCACAGATGAATGTTATACTTTTCTCTGAGGGGGGTGGCTTTCTTGAAGCCGCAGCGTTTTAATAAAACCACAGCATAAGGATCTCGCAGTGTCAGATAACTTTTCTGCCTCCCTTTATGTCTGTTTGCAATTTCTCTACTCATGCATAAAAATCAGAAGCGTTACTCCATTTGTCTGTTAAAAAAAAAATCTCACAAACGTAGGTTTAAAGGGAAAATTCAAAACGGCTTTCAAGAAAGTTGAAGAGAGCAAAGCTGCCATCTTCAGGCCGTCTCAAATTGGCACATTTCTCAAACGCAGCAAGCTTGCTAACCGTGGAGCGATGTGACGGCGTAATCTCAGCCCTCAGATTATTATTTTAAAGAATTACCGGCATGCCACATTTAAAGGGTAATGTCACACAAATGATTAAAACTCTGCCTTTAAAGCAGAGCATTTAATGGCTAAAGCGCTGACCCATAGTAATGAATGAAGACTTGACATCAGCCTCTGCGGAGAGTACAAACGTTAGATCCGAGCCTCTACTAATAACCATGATTCAGTGCTTTAATGATCAAGTGACATACATAAATGCCAGGACAGAGAATGTGTGATATTACACAGTGACCGTTGTGTTTTTGTTACCCACTACTCTCCTTGCTTTCCCAATTATCTGATCCTTAGTAGCAGGCGCGAGTCAGCTGCAATAAGACGATCTTGCACACAATGGTTCCATAGAGCCCGCAGGACATCTGTAAAGCTGGCAGCGCTCCAAAGAAATTCCAGCACTCGCAGACTTTTCCAATGCAATGTGCTCATTGAGGACCTCCCCACTATGAACATAATAACAAGTAATTTTTTTCTTTCAGTCCCTCCTTGAACTTTAGGCTATGACTGAATGGAGACGCACAGCTGAATGCAAATCACATGGACCACGTCATACGTATAAAAATGGGCACATAAAATCCACAAAACGTAAAGTCTTTTGTAACTCGTGGATATTGCATATCCACAAAAAAAAATATTTCACCTGCATTTACATTCACACTGTTTTTTTAGCTTAGTGTTTTATCAGATCAGTATTTCAGTATGTCAGTTCTCCTGTTTTAGTAAATACTTGTGTTGGTTATGACATAACAATTCTGGAACAAGTTTTCTTAAGAACCTTGTGCTGTACCATTTCCCCGTAATTCCTTCGAGAAATTTAAAGGGGTTGTCTCACTACAAGGATTGGTTTTTATGTTCAAGATCTTGCAAAAACAAGTCACTTTGCAATATGTGTCCATTAACAGTGTCCTACCTATTCCTAGATATTCGCTCTTGTATGGGCTGCATCAGCTCCTCAGGTCACTATAGATACAGACCTGTTTATTCTCTCATGGTAGACTGCCAGCACTGGTTGCTACAGCTACAGACCTGGTTTCTACTGCAGCCTAGTGGAAGCTAGTAAACACGCCCCTGAATTCAAAATGAAACCAAGAAAACAGTACTGAGGTAAGATGAATCAATGAAGTAAGACAACCCCTTTAAGAACTAAGAGAACCTGTGGCCATTCCTGACATGTCTGTTTTAGTAAATCTTAGTGTTCCCTACAAAACACCCACATACTCCATAATCTTTCCTACAATCTCTATATTGTGTGGTTCCCCTGTGATTCCTTCCAGCAATTCATTAAGATCTGTCAGATGGGTGTTACCAATTAGGTGTGTCCCTGAATGGTTTGACATTATCCAATCAGTGCTGACAGTCAGTGTGTGCAGGGACATACCCCTTTGACAACTCGAATGGTAACACCAAGCTGACTGATTCAGTAATACATTTCTAGAAGGATAAAAGAGGAACAGATCAGCACAACACAGTTATAAGAGAAGATGCTCCAAAATTGTTACTTCATAGGGAACATCAGGATTTACTAAAATAGACATAACAGGAGATGTCACAGGTTCTCTTTAATAGGGCGTCCATACACACTTTGTCAGCAATGATTAGACAGTGTCAATGTCAGACTGTCAGAGACATATTCCTTTGACAAGGGTACAGAGTTCAGCTTGCACATGATATCACGGCTTCTTGTGTTATCTGCTCTTATGTGTAGATAAATGCAATCAAAAAGCATTGAAAAAGTTGGGATAACATCCTATGGCATGATAACATTATTACTACACTATTACTATAACTATTAATATTACCATTTGGATACATACAAATTTGAGGTTTTTAGATTTCTGATCAAAACTGTAATAGGGATTAGATAGTAGAGAAATGTCAGCTCTCCTGTATGTATCAATGGTTCAGCCATTTTATGTTTTCAGCCATTTTATATTTTGTAACTTACTAAGGTTTTCACACAGCCCGAAAAGAAGGATTTGTTTTGTTTTTTTGACAAACAATTCCCAGTTCTTTGTGTGCTCACGGTTAAAGCCACCTTAGCTTGAAACTCAAGCTTAGATACATTCAGAAGGTCCAGGATGTTGTTTTCATTGTCAAGGATAAGATATGACTGTTGTGAAGCTGACTGCAGAGATGGGGGCTATTTGTAAATTTGCCAATGTGATATGCTTAAATCTGTATGTTTTGCTTTCTATTAAACAGTTGTAGTGCTTGATACACTCTCTCTATGTCTCTGAGACCTGTGTCAGTACTCTCTTTGTCCGGATAAGGTGAATAACTTTTCAATTTGGAATATCATAGTATTATTTTAAAGACAGTTATTAAAGGCTTTATCAAATTGGCATCACCTGGGTGAGCGAGGCTACTACATCGGTGGAGATACCTGTGCCTCGCCTTGCTGTGAAAGAATATTGGGAAGGACAGACGAGGCCAAAAATGCAGCGCTGCAGGTAAGAAGCTTATCTTACTTAACCTGTCCTCCCTGAGTTTCCTCTGCATGTGTCAGAGCATGGGTGTCATATAGATCCTTGCCTGTAAGTACCGCCATGTACCATGGTATAGCATGTCTCCCATTGATACTTTCGTTGCAATTTATGGATGTGTGGTTTTCTGTATTTATGTGCTCTGGGTTTTATGTAAGATAGCGGAACATGCAAGGTATGGAGAAGAGGGGATCTGGACCCCTATTGCACCCTCTAAGTGGGACAGATCCCATAGGAATTTAAGGGAAGAAGACCATATGGAGGGGAAAAGTTTCCAAACCAGGCACCCTACTAAACGGAGAAAGCCCATTTGGAGGGAAACAGGAGGGAAAATTAACTAGGAGCACGAGAAAATTGGTAACCAATTAACCAATTAACCAAAAATTAGGATTTTAAGAAGGCAAAGCAAGTAGTCTCAGACAGAGCAGGAGCAGAGTGGACAAAAGGCATGGAAAAAATGATACAGAAAATAGGATGATGGGAGGGACGGATGGTTTCTAAAAAGTGGAAGGAAGTTCAAAGGAATTTCGAGGTTGGTTGAAGGATCATGAGTTAGATGAACATGTGGAAAAATGGTGTCAAGTAGCGGAAGATTCAGAAAGTGAAGAATTGACTGGTGAGAAACCCATTGCACCACTGCCATATCTTTCAAACCAGAAACTGGCTATCTTGGTGGCATGTTTGACCAGATGGATCTGTCCCAGATGTGGCCAGCAAAATCAAGATTGAAGAAATACCTATTTCAATTGTGGTGTACCAAGACTTAGAGGAGAAGGTGTATATCCCGTCCTCACTAAAACTCAGCTTGTGCCCGGTCCTGCTGTGTCTCAGCTGAACAGCTCCACTGAGTCAACTTCAGCTGAAGCCGACACCATGACCCCCCTGCCCAAGCCTCTAGCTTATCAACAGAATATGACAGCAGAGCTGTGTCTGACTGACATCTTTGGATACCGCAAGAGGCAATACGTTTAATAACAACTCTCCCAGAACCACTTCTGAACCTGTGCTTTTTGCTCGCCAATTAGCCAACATCCAACAGAATTATACTGCAGCATGGCTTGAATGCAGAGCCCTAGTAATGGGGAAGGTGGGGAAAAATGTTGGCAGCATGATCACTGATATGTCTGAGAAGTTAGCACATGAGACATTGAACCGAGTACTCAGCACTCAGGAGAAGAAACCACATGCTTCAGGCACACTCTCTTTCAATGGGTGAAGAAAAAAGCGCAGGAGGGTTCATTGGGGTTAGAAGGCATGAAGCAGGGAAAGACAGAAGGCGCAGAATGTTTTGAACAAAGGCTGACAGCAGTCTGGCGGGACCTGGGTTATAATGAAGATGGTCCCGTGGCACAAATGTAACGGCTCGTGCCCTGGTCCAACTCCCAGACCTCAGGCACGTCTGTTACCTGGCTGCCGGCGGTCCTTTGGCTGCGCTCAGGAATGCTGTTTGCTCCCACTCCCACCTGCTACTTGCCCCGTACTCACCTGATCCCGTCCTGGTTCCTCCTCGGTGGGCGCACTCCTCTGCTTCTTCCTCCTGTGAGACGCATATCCCCTACCGGCTACTAGGGGTGGGCACATAGTTTTCCTTGATTTAAAGGGCCAGTGCGCAACAGGTAATTATGTTCCTCCAATGCTTATCTTGGGGAGGCTTTTTAGGAATTCTGTTTCCTGCTCTCCGCACCCAGTTGTTGGTGTCCATTACAAGTTATGTTCTGCTGTGCGTTCCTAGCGTTTCCTGTTTTGTTACCGTCTGCTGTTCCTAGCTTCGGCCAGCCTGTCTACCTACGCTTGCTACTTGCTGTCCGTGCCACACCTGCCTGGTTATTTGCAATGCTCTATTGCATCAGGCCCATCAGTACCATTTCTTATTGACACAAGGGCAGTCAGATCAGTCATACATAAACAATGGGTACCTAATAAAATGCTTTCTGATGATTACTTTACTGCTGTAGGGCTGTATGACAAGGATACAGGTTGTAACTGTTCCTCTTACCTGCCACATTGGTGATCATACCATTGTCACCCACTATGCGGCTAGTGAAACATGTCCAACCCCTTTTGGAAGCGGATATTTTGGCTGCACTGAATGCTACCATTGAACGCCGCCCCAATGGGACTGTCACTTTAAAACTTGCTGCAGATAATGATTATGCAGCATGCATATTAGCTACTGTTGACTATGTACAGAGCCCAGCCATTCTTCCTTTGACCCCAAGTCATGAACTCATGTTGCAGCAGGTCCCCTATTGTTTATGGGCCATATCCAAGACAGACATTGAGCTGATTTCAGTACCTCCTGCTGAAGTCCATTTAAAAGCAGGGTGTACTCCCCTATGTTTGAGACAGTACCCTGTACTTTAGCACAAAATGACAGCATTGTACAGCAGATCTCTGCTCTTCTAGAAGCAGGGGCATTGGTTAAAGGGGATGTATCACTTCCTTACTTCGGCTGATTCACTCTTCTCTCAGCTTCTCAACTCTCTGAATGCAGGGGCGTTTCTTCCCCTCCCAGCTGGATGACATCATCCCCCCTTCACTGCTGGCCTGAGACTCCCCCTCCCCTCCCCCCACCTCTCTGAGTCCACATATCACTGTGTCTCTCTCTATGCAGTCTTATTTTATAAGAGCTGTATACATACCACAGGCTGCATTCAATCTAATCTGAGCACTGATCTCTCACAGCTGGAGATGTATTACAGCTTTCTAAGAACTTTGTCCGAGAGATAGATCTATGGGTCCATTTACCTCTTGTCGCCCAAAAAGTACCAGAATGCCACCTGTTATGGATGATAATATTGACCTGTTTGTCCAGATGGTATGTGATGGTATAGAGAAGATCAAGATGGGGGAGAGGTTGACGAACTATAATTATAATCTACCGAGAGATGAATATGAGGCCCTTAAGAATCTAGAGAAAGATCACAACTTTGTGATTAAGTCATCTGATAAAGGTGGAAACATTGTCATTTTGAACTATCTAGATTATAAAAACATGTGTATGAAGATCCTTAATGATACACAAGGATATGGATTACTCAGGAGTGACCCCACGATTAAATTCTTGGGTGAACTCAAAAACATATTGGATGAGGCATTATCCTTGAAACTTATTGATATTAATGAATATCAATTCATGTTACCTAAATATCCACAATTATCCACCTTCTATGGCCTCCCTAAGGTGCACAAAGGGCTAGTCCCTTTGAAATGCAGACCTATCATCTCCGGAATTGGAAATTTAACTCAAAACATCAGTTTATATGTAGATCAGATTTTGAGATCTTTTGTAATCTCTCTCCCATCCTATATCAAGGACACCACGGACCTGTTGTTGAAACTTGAGGATATGGTGGTACATGGTGACTTCTGGCTCTGCTCTATTGATGTTGAGGCTCTATACAGCTCCATTCCCCATGACAAGGGAATGGAAGCTGTTAGATATTATCTATCTATGAGAAGTATTCATCTGTGGCCCCACAATGATCTAGTCCTTAGACTGCTCCACTTTATTCTAACACACAATTATTTTGTATTTGACAGGAAGTACTTCCACCAGCTCAGGGGCACGGCAATGGGGAGTCCAGTTGCCCCTACATATGCTAATTTGCTCCTGGGCTGGTGGGAGAGTACTGTCGTTTTTTCTGAGAAATATCAAGACATTCTGGATAATATTGTGTTTTGGGGCAGATATTTAGACGATATCATCATACTTTGGACTGGATCACGTGATTTATTTTGTACCTTTGTGGGTGACCTCAATGTAAATGATGTAGGCCTAAAGTTCACCTATGAAATCAGTTTCTCTGAACTGATTTTTTTGGACTTACGGATTACCAAGGGTGATAATGGCACCTTGAACACCATGGCTTACCGTAAAATTACCGCTGGCAATAGTTTACTAAAGTGGGAAAGTGCCCACCCTACCCCACTCAAACATGGTATACCTAAGGGCCAATACATAAGAATACGCCGAAACTGCACTGATATTGGAACAATTAAATCAGAAGCAAACGATCCTAAAAGAAGGTTTATTCAACGGGGTTACCCCAAAAGAGTCCATTCGGAAGCTTATAACTTTGCCCGTGATAATGAAAGAAAAACATTTTTGGGGAAACGTGAGGTTGAGCCACCACATGATATTGTGCGAATTATTGGAACATTTGACGAATCTTCGTCACAAATTCGGGAATTACTTAATAATTATTGCCCTCTCCTCAGACATGATTCTGATATCTCTGAATTTATCGAACCACGTCCAAGTATTACCTTTAGAAAGGGGAAAAGTATTGGAGACATGTTGGTGCACAGTCACTTCACTCCTCCTAAGTCTCAAACAACTTGGCTATCACATCACGAGTGGTGGGTACGTTTAGATGTGGTGGATGCAAGGTGTGTCCATTTATTAATGACTCCAAAAGTTTTAAATGTATTCCATCAGGACGTACTTTTGATATGCAGGATTACGCTAACTGTAAAAGCAAAGGCGTGGTCTACCAATGTACGTGTAATTGTCCATTGATGTACATTGGCAAAACCAAACGTGAATTCAGACGTCGCATTCTGGACACGTGGGAGACATTAATCATCAGCGTGACACCACGGTGGCACACCACATGAACTCCATACATAAAAGAAATCTCTTAGAATTGTCTTTTTCAATTATTGAGGTGGTGAAACCGTCAGTGAGAGGGGGTGATTTTGATCGCAAATTACTCCAGCGTGAAGCACGTTGGATTTATCATCTTAAGACTCTTAAACCAAAAGGTTTAAATGACAATCTATTATTTACCTCATTTATCTAATATTGGTCCGGTATGATATCTTCATATTGAATATATATATCACTTATCTTCTATTGTTTATTTTTCTATTGTTATTTTACATACTCTAGTCTGCTGACACATTTCTTGTCCATATATAGGTTTTATGCTTTCTCATATTTTGGATTTAGCATGCATTACATGTGTATTCTTCTTGACGGTAACATAAATATAAAACTATAGCAGGCTATTGTTTGTTGACATATTTTAGAATATTTTTAGAGGTTAAAATATTGATACCACAAGGGGTACTATAATTAGATACCCCATCTTTATTCTTATCCAATTTGGGATAATATTTAACCTCTTTAGTTCAACTAATTTTATACCTGCTGGATAAATTGCTGTATCATATATTGAATACACATTGTTAATTGTTTTCTATGTGTTCTTTCCGGCGGCGGAATGGGTAGTCATGACAACGTGTACCTTTTTATCTACTCGTTGTTCCGCGTCTGCGCGATGGGGTATGGTTATCTGTTCCTTATGATCCCACGTCTCGCGGGATCTCCCTTACGCGCACGTAGGATTAGACATCGGGTATCTCCGGCCTTCATAGGGTGCAGGCGCGCCGGTACCCGTCAGTGGGAGCTTCAACTACC
Source organism: Phyllomedusa bahiana (assembly GCA_025379985.1). Taxonomy (NCBI): domain Eukaryota; kingdom Metazoa; phylum Chordata; class Amphibia; order Anura; family Hylidae; genus Phyllomedusa; species Phyllomedusa bahiana. The sequence continues at coordinate 164,504 of JAODAL010002843.1, forward strand.
CGGCTCTCGCGAGTTTACTGCCGGCGCATGCGCAGATAGCGGCTTAGGACGCCGGTTTCTTGCATGCTTTTCTTGTATATGTTTATAGTTCCTTACTATGGGCAGCGGACATATATACAGGTGTCAGACCAATCAGGGGCAAGTATTTAAACTCCCCTGTATGTATTGCTCACTTGTCCACCACTATCTTGCTACCTTACTGTGGATGTGGACCGGGAGATCCTTTCACTATCACCTTAGGACTCTGCTCTTCATCATTCAATTGACCATATAACCAGGGTTGTGAGTTGTGCCATATTGGCTATTTATCTTGCTCTTATATACTGCTTGTTATCTGTATTCTGTACACCTTTTTTTTCCCTGATGAACCTCACAAATTCTTGAGGGGAAACGCGTCGGAAATATTGGTTGTTTATGGTTGGACAGCTAACATATGTTTGTGATAAGATAGTATAGCCAACAAATGTTGGTGTATGGATATGATATTAAGGATATTTTCTATACTTGTAGGGCCAGCTCCTGCACACTGATATACATACTGGGTATTGATTGACTCATGGTGTGCCACTTTTCAGACAGTATACACCTTTATGGGAGTTTATTAGTTATATCTTGCAAATATTGACATTAGACCTATATAGTCATAGCCCTAGGGTTTAGTTTAGGAGGTACGAGGTTGGGGACGCCCTTATCAGGGCGACTACCCCACTTTTTTCTTGGTTAGGTAGCGCATATGTGGTAGGGATAGATATTTGATTAGTTTAGGTATTTTGGTGAGCACTATGTATTCTACAATTTATTTTTTATTTTTTGATATATAAATAAAAGCTAAGTTTTATCCTTTCCTAGGATTTATACCACTTTTGTGGTTTGGTTAGCTTTCTAAGAACGGCACAGATCTGCATAGGAGAGTTAGGCACAGGAACAAAACTGTCATGTTTTCTCATTGTACAATCTGCTGCAGTCTGTTTCTGCTAGGTGTGGAGACAGAAAATGCTACGGCCCCTAACTCTGAGTCAGAGACACAGCTCCATGAATCGACCCAGGGGCTGTACAGAATGTAAATGAGCTCTCAGCTAGTGAATTGCAAGGAGGAGGGATCAGGAGGGATTCGACCAACACTGGACATCAGTGTAAATAAAAAACACAAGATAAGGGACACTGTGAGAACAAGGCAGCTTGCTAATGACATCCAATTGCAAAGTTGCTTGTTTTCACTGTCCCCTTATTCTGAAGACCATTTAATGAAACGATAACACCCCTTTAAGATAAACTCCCCAGCAAACACGCCTCTGTTTCCGGTAAAGAAGAAGTCCATACCCGATCAACTTGCCACCTACTGGTTGGTTCATGATTTAGGAGCCATCAATGCTGTCACTATAGCATAAACCCCTGTCGTACCAAACCCCCACAGATGGTGCCGCCTTTCTCAGTGTACCCCTGCACCCAGAGTCCATGCCTCTTTTTGCTTTTACTTTCCAAGTATTGCAGTACGCTTGGGCCTGATCATCTCTAGGAGCCCAAAACAGCCCTAGCCAGTATTCTCAAGCCTTACAGTCTGTATTGAGTGGCTGGTCTCCTCCGTCAGAAATTTCCCTTCTCCAATACGTTGATGAGCTGCTTTTAGCAGCCCTCACCGAGTCTACTTGCCAACAGGCCACTATCTCCCTTTTAACGTTTCCTGCAGGGGAAGGTTGCAAGGTGGCACAAGACAAACTCCAATTCTGCCAACAAAAGGTCATATTCCTAGGACATTGCGTTGGGCCTGGCACTCGTCAACTCACACCGAAGCATGTTCAGGCGATTCAGTCCCTTCAGATTCCAAAAGGGGTGAAACAGCTTCGTACCTTTTTAGGTCTTGTTTCCTTTTGCCGATTTTGGATAAGGAATGCATCCAACCAAACGTAGGCCTTATATGATTGTTTATCCTCTGCTCCTTTTTCCCTCTCCCCTGAAGCAGTGGATAGTTTTTACTCTCTCATACTGACAATCATGGCATCTCCTGTATTGGGCCTTCCTAATAACATGTTCCCCTTCAGACTCTACTGCATGGAGCTTGCAGGCCATGTTAATGCAGTCCTGACTCCGAAACACGGCTCCCACCAGAAACCGGTGACCTATTACTCAGCTAGACTTGAACCTCTTCTTGTGTATGAGCAGTAGTTTCAGTAAAACTAATGCTCAACAAAGTCTCTGAAATTATTCTAGATTACCCTGTTACCATTACCCTGTTAGTACAACCCAAACCTCTATCCATGGCCCACCAGTAGCGGCTGCAATGTGCCCTCCTCATGCCACCAAATGTCACTCTTCACTGCTGTACAACTTTGAATCCTGCCACTCTTTTGCCCATCAAGTCTGCAAATTCAGAAGGAGGGGAGGATGGAGGAAGAAGTGAGGGGGAGAAGACAAGCTTATATGCAAAGTATTTTGAAAAACACACTGATGAGCATCTTGATCATGATTGTGTCTCCCTGATGGAACAGGAAACATCAGGTTTTCAACATGTTACAGAAGTCCCTTTGGCTAACCCTGATTTTCGAGTTCCTTGTGTGCTCACGATCAAAGCCTGGCTTAAAACTCAAAGTTAGATACATTCGGGAGGCCCAGGATGTTGCTGATTTCATTGTCAAGGATAAGATATGACTGTTGTGAAGCTGACTGCAGAGATGGGGGCTATTTGTAAATTTGAAAATGTAATATGCTTAAATCTGTATGTTTTGCTTTCTGTTAAACAGCTGTAGTGCTTGATACATTCTCTGAGTCCTGTGTGAGTATTCTCTTTGTCTGGATAAAGTGAATAACTTTTCAATCAGGAATACCATAGTATTATTTTAAAGGCAGTTGGCCTTATCACCTGTGAGGGCCCATCCTTCATGACAAGGTGACCTCAGTTCAGATGGGGACCTACCAGTAACATCTCACCCAACTTGGTGCCTTTTCAGGCCTCCACAGTTTCAGGGAATGAAGGTCTCAGCTATACTCTACTCTGATTAAAAACAGTCGATGTGGATGGGCAGTGTGCATAACCAAAATGGAAGCCAGCCACTCCCTCATGCAAACAATCCAAAAATAAAAATTGATCAGCACATCCCAAAATTTAAAGAAAATGATGTAGGTGAACACTGGCGTGGAAGCAAACAATGCAAGCAAAACAACATATCAGCAGCACTATACAAATGCTAAGAGGTACTGTGGAGGTCTGAGAAGGCATTAAACGAAGTGAGATGTTTAGTGATAGGTGCCCATTTGAGCTGAGGTCACCTTGTTGTGGTGGATGGGCCCTCACTGTTTTGATGACAAATGTGTGCTAATACCTCAAATTTTCATGTATCTAAAAAGGAGCAGAAATGCATTTTAAAATAGTTCAAATATTCATTTTGACTGTCTCTTTGCATTTGCAAAGTGCTGCTAATATGTTGTGCTTGCATTGGTTGCTGCCACGCCTGCGTCCACCTACATAATTTTCATTAAAATTGCTTTGGATTTTATTTTTGAATACTGCATTATCTGTCATTTTTAGTTTTGCTACATCTGTAAAATAACAGATAACCAGTTGTCAATTTATTCATCTATGCTCAGGAGGAATAACAGAAGGATGGCACAGTCCAGAGTCTTGAGAAAAGATGCTTCAAAACGGTTATTACTTGTGAAAAGCAAATATTTGGTTACACAGATATGTTAGGAAATGTAACCAACTGCAAATAGAGGAGATACAATACCCTACAAGAATGAAATATACTACTTTTCATTCTCCATGGACATTAGTGAGGACAAAACCATTGTAACAAGAACAAAATAAGATATGCAACAGATTTCAAGTATGGATACAGAATATCCGTCCAAATGTTAAGTAAAGCTATCCATACATTGGCGAGTGCTAACATTTGTTTAAATTTTAACGGTATGTTCTCATGTCGGCGATTTGTTGCAAAAATTTCTGTCCTTGCTTAAAGGGGTTGTCTCATCTCAAAGTTTCATAAGATGCATGAATGAAATAATGCTGCTTTGCTCTGTCACTTCCTGGTTAAGCTGTCTCTAATGAGCATATGAGCTCTGTGTATTCAGACTTCTCTGTTTATTACGTTTATTAGTCTAGCTTAGATAAATTACCTTCTCTGAGGTCCAGAGAAGCTGCTGAGCTAATGTAAACAGTAGAGTAATTACTGTCTTTTGTCTGAAAGATCAGATAACACACAAGCTTTCACACTGCTGGCTGAGACCAGTGTGATGACATCACTTCCTGCTATCAGATAGAATAAACAGCGGGGGATAAGGAGTACACAGGTCGGTAACTTGGGGAACCAGAGAGAGCACAGAAGGTGATAAAAGCTCCATAACAAAAAAAGATGAACTACGCAATATATTTGGAAAAGTCTTTATTTAGTGTTCTCTACATTTTGAAAGCTAATCTTTGTAGTGAGACAACCCCTTTAATACACCTGAATAAGGTTTGAAAACATCCAAGCGCATACAAGAAAAACCTCATTAGCTATACGGGACAAATTTTAGTAGCAAATATGTCTGCAACAAATCTGCTATGTGTGAACATACCTTTTTCAAAACTTACTATATTAACTTATCATTTCATATACAAACTCTCACATAATTTAGTTTGTGACAGCTACATAAGCAGAGTAGTTTTTCAAAAATCAAGACTTTATTGAATAAAATACATCAACATCATTAAACTGAACGTCCGTGCAGAGATATACAGCCACCGCCCTGACGTTTATAGTCGGCAGGTTTATAGTCTACATGCTGCCTAATAAATGATGGTTGATAGCCGCACGAATGATGGGGCTATCTCAGGTAATGTGGCTAGTAATGTTTTTGGGAAACTGTGGTTGACAATATTATAGAGGTACTGTAGATGGAATTGAGGATACTGTAATTGGCGAACTGGAAAGACACTATTTATGGCAATGTTATTGCCATCTCAGACATCTATGGTGTAATGGATGAGTGGGTAGTGGATCCACCGGACCACCGCAAGTGGTGGTACAAGCCGCGCCAGGGAGCAGAGTCTAAATGGGTCCCGGTGTTCACCAGAGCCCGTCGCAAAGTGGGATGGACTTGCTGCGGCGGGATTCCACTAGGTCGCTACTCCTGACGCGACTAGCTTGCGGAGGTAGCCGAGGTGCAGTGAGGTACCAAGTCGTCAGGCAAACTCAGAGTCGGGGACAGGCAGACTGGTCAGGGCAGGCGGCGAAGGTTCGTGGTCAGTAGACAGGAGCCAACGGTTCGGTACACCAAAGACACCAGTGGCGCTAAAGCCATTAGAGCGCTAAAGATCCAGCAGGGTCACATTGGAGGTGGAGCTTTAATATAGGGTCAGCGGCCGGCAATGATAAATTACCGGCGCACTGGCCCTTCAAATCTGAGCGAGCCGGCGCACGCGCATCCTAAGGGACGGGGGCGCGCACATCGGCCGGCAGGAGGACGCGAATGGACAGGAGTGCGGCTTGGTGAATATAAGCGGCTCGGGGAACGAGTGCACCCACGGCCCGATACACGGACCGCGGCGCCACTCGCTCCCGGCACTGGGGCGCATACAGGGTTACGAATGCACCCGCAGCCCGTCTTGCGGGCTGCAGTGCCATTCGTAACATATGGCATATCAACAGGAACCAATTTTTGGCCCCCATCCTCACGGCTACCATTAGTGAAGCACTGCTGTGAGGAGTCCAAATCAAATTTTAAAACGTGGCCTGCTTCTGCCTCAATATGTCTATTACAGTTGCATTCATCTACTTACAAGGGATCATATAATCAAATAATAAATACCAGGAAGTGTGACATGTTGCAAAACATAAACTGGTAATGGGTGAGGGAGATCAGGTACATTGGCTGTATGCGGTCCTGAAATAACCAATGGAATTCCTGCCCATACTCCTCTGTGCAGAATGGAGAGGTGGCCATGCTTTTGCATCTCTCTCTGTTCATTTCAATGGGATTTCCAAAAAACACAGCCAAGCACATTTACTAAATGGAGAGAACTGCACATGCAACAATAGAGGACAATAAGGTAGACTGTTTAATCGAGCAATGTAGTTGTCTATTCTGGATGGGATAGTTGCCTCTCTGCCATAAGGGGTACTGTGCATGTCTTTTTTATGGGGTCACTGTGACTGCCTTGTTCTCGATGCAATGTGGAAACTAGAAAATAATCCTTTAAGAAAAATAATGAATTACGGCTTCAGCATTAGGTTATTAGTAAGTGACGCACATTGCACTATGCAGTTAGCTGAGCAATTTCATACACTATTGTGATAAATCACAGCCTTGGGGGCACTTCGTTAAAATGTCTTCAACAAAAGTGTACTTGACTTAGCATGTTGTGAAGTACTGTTTAAAACAATGTAAATGTTACCTCGTTATTGTATAAATTATTCTGTAGAGGAAAACGGAGCTGCAAAACCTTTTCTGCTTCCAATGTAAATTATGTTTGCAGGAGTAACTGATAATTTTAACTCTACTTGACTTCACTTGTGGCTTTCCAGCCACTCACGGTTTAATTTTTAGATGTTATAATGTATGATAAGTAAAGTGGCGCAGTAGTTTCAAAAACAATAATTTGGGGGGCTCTATAGAGAAGAAGTAACCTTAAAGGGGCGGTCTAGTTCCTCTAAAAGTATAATAAAAAGTTCTTACTAGCCCAATTATAAAAAAGCCTAAACTCACATTCCCCCAATCCTTTGTTCCAGTGCTGGGTCTCTCCGTCTTCTTTTTCTTTCTTCTACTTCAAAACGGGAACATCAACACTGCAGCCGCTGATGTCTGTCCAATGCTACTTGCCCTACTCCTGCCGTCAATTAGTGGCTGCAGTGGTGACTACACCCATTTTATTATTATTATATGTTTTAGAGCGCCATTGATTCCATGGCGCTGTACATTTAAGTGAGTTACATACATAAGTCAAACAAGTACAATGGTCACAATATGTGACTAACAACTGGTGCAGAGGGAAAGAGAACCCTGCCCGCGATGGTTTACAATCTACAAGGAATGGGGAAAGAGACAGAAGGTGAGGGGCGGACATGTTTGTGGAGAGTGTAGTGACAGCGGGGTTATTGTAGGTTGTAGGCTATCCTGAAGAGATGGATTTTCAGGTTGCTTTTGAGGCTAGTGAGAGTAGGGGAGAGTCTGATGTGTTGGGGCAGTGAGTTCCAGAGTGTGGGGGAAGCATGAGAGAAGTCTTGGAGAAAGTTGTGTGAGGAGTTGACAAGAGGAGAGCAGAGAAGAAGGTCCTGTGAGGAGCGGAGGTTGCGTGAGGGGAGGTATATGGAGATTAGAGCAGAGATGTATGGAGGAGAGAGGTTATGGAGAGCCTTGTAGGTCATGGTTAGTAACTTGAAATTAATTTGCTGGGCAATGGGAAGCCAGTGAAGGGATTGGCAGAAGGGAGAGGCAGAGGAGAAGCAAGGAGACAGGTGAATAAGACAGGCAGCAGAGTTGAGGATGGATTCAAGGGAAGCAAGAGTGCTAGATGGGAGGCCACAGAGAAGTAAAAGAAGGCAAATACCAAACGCTGGAATGGAGGATCAGGGATATGTATTAGCCTTTTTTATTTGGCCACAAGGAACTGCCTAATTATTTTTTGGAGGAAACAAATATCCCCTTTAAGATAGGCTAGAGGAAACATATACATACTTCTTTAATTTGATAACAAAAAAGTGAAGACAAGAAATTGTCTATTTCTGTCTTTGGCTCAGTTTCATTAATTGTTTAAATTTCCGAATGAAAATCTCATTGTTCCACCTCTGAGTTACGCCAGGGATAACTGTGTAAAATGGTTAGAACAGTGGGCCAGGACCCGGAATCCGCTGCCAGCTATGTAAATGTTGTACAGAGGGACGGAAGACTAAGGAACAAGACTTGACTGATGCTTTGCTTTTAACATGTAGGACGGCTTAGAACAGCTTGAACGCATACAAGCATTTTAATCTTTCATCACAGTGTGAAAATCTGCACAGCCTGAAGCTGTTTATTTAACCTGAGGCCATGTGCAATACCTCCAAAGTAAAAATAATGAAAGAAGGCAAAGCAATAAAGTGTTCCACTGATAACATAATCTATAATAATCTGGCTAAATAGCACTTGTTAACCATTTAATAATGCTAAATCCACAATAACATACATTGTGTTAGGCTGGCTTTCCACACGTAGATCTCCTTTCTCATCATGCAGAAAATTAATTATCAAGAAGTCTTCTGATCTCTACATTTAAAAACAGCAATATCTTGCCAGAACTGGGGCAGGATAATTTGTTCCCATCCTGATAAAACTCTACTACCCATAATGGAATTCTCTATTTTTAGAATTTTTGGCAGTACCTTTCTTTATTTCGGCAGTCCTATGTAATTAAAAATTACATGTCAGACTTCTGAATAGCAGGGTAGAATAATCTCAGTTTACAGTTGGGGCTGCTTACCTCTATATTGTCTCATTACAAATAGTAGGTAATGACCTAATGATTACTTTATTGTTCTCTGGTAAGGGATAGATATGATTAGACTGGACCCCTGGGATATAACATAACAATACATGAAAGGATAATAGGGTAATCTTTTTCTGCACAGGGAAGGAGTTTTCTTCATACTGATCAACTTATTACTGATAAGAATTACACTGTTCAGGTCATAGCCAGCCAGAAAGAATTTACCATAAAGCAATCCTCTCACTGCTGTGCTATCAAAGTTCACAGAGGGGAGGCCAGAGGGAGAAATGTACATAGGGTAACTTTAAAAAAATATTTAAAAAAACGACCACCCAATTAAAAATAAATTCCATATAATAGTTGCATATTGCTTGTAAATATGTGAAAAGAAAACATTGAGGGTAGTGTTCCTTTAAAGGAACACCAAACATAAGACCTGCATCTAAAAAGTACAGTGTATAGAAAGAGCTATTAAATCGTAGATGCCTTAGATACTACATTATATCAAAAGTGGTAACGGGGTGAGGAAAGTCCACTTCATTTTAATAAAGTTTTTTCGCATATTTATGGTCTTATAAAACAAAAAAACGTAAACGCACCTTTCCCGTCACCTCTGATCCATCGCTGCCACCATCCTCCCTCTTCTACCAGTCTTCTGTTTATTGCCTTGCTCCAAATGAATGGGTTGTCACTGCGGCAGTAGTCATGTGCTATTGTATGGCATCACCATTCAGAGCATTCACTTCCAAACGGTGACACCAGGCAATGGCACGTATCTACTGAAGCCAATCACCAGCGGCAGCAGTCACATCCCATTCTAAGGAAACAAAAGTCCGGTAGAGAGGTAGCATGACCACAGTGCTGGATCCGAGGCGATTCGAGAAATGAGTACAAGCTTTTTAGTTTTATAACATGATCAGTATGCTAAAAAAAATATATATATAAATAAGATGAAACAGACAACCATTTTAATGTGAATTTTATTATTTTTTTAACCACCCACAGAACGCGTTTAATTGCCTGGTCTGCATATGACTCCACAAGAGTTACTAAATATCTAGAAATCATGCAGCTGCAAGAGGGGAGAGCCAGCTGCCAATAACTGCCACACTCTCCAGAGTGAAGGCAGAGACAGTTTACAATCATCCCTGCCTTCCCAATTGCTGAATGCAGTCCTTAGTATCACAGGCAACCATAAGGCATTCTGATTCTATTCCCAGCAATCAGGTGATCGTCGGGTGCCAGGTAGCTGCAGGTCCACCTAAGACTCCATCAACAATGCAGGCTACTCTAATTACAAGTCTAAGGGACTCCCGGGTTGTCACCCTTTAAGCACTGTACTGGAATGTGGACTTTACTGCAGGAAGTCCCTAGGTTGCATTTGGAGAGTAGTGGAGCAAGCTAAAAGAGTAATAGAACAGAGGCTGGTTCAGGACCAGAAAACCATCAGAGTAACAAAAAAACCCAGTATTAGATCTAGGGAAACCAGCAAAGCACATTCAAATTGAGATGCAAACAACGAAAGGTCAAAGACTCCAAGGTCAATGCCAGAAAAGGCATGAGATGGCTAATCCAGGAGAAGAGGCTAACTGAGCTGTGTAACTTTACTTACCTATAGCAGTGGACCTGTGATTTTTCCATTTACTGGACTTCTGATTAGCTTTTAGGAAAACATTTAGCCAGCCGTTTTCTTGGGTGTCAAATAACTGCAAATTCACCACAGAGTATCCTAGACTACAGCGGCAAAAAGGTTGGAGCAGTGGCAAGAGAGGGAAGATGACAGAGCACAGCGACATTTCAGTATAAACCACCTTCTATAAACACCCACTGGACCCACAGAACCAGGCTAGAGAGGATTTATAGAGCAAAACGTCCATTTTACCTTATCTGCATCAACAGCACTTGAAGGGAACCTGTCACATAGGTCATCCCCCCTTTCTGAGGACAGCACAAGCTAGTGACAGACCTGCTGTTTCCAGCGCTGTGTCCCTTATTCTGTAAGATGCTGTTGTTTTTTGAGCATTTACCCCTCAAAACTTATTCATGAGCAGGTGTTAGCCACGCCCACCTGGCAGTTATTCACATGTTTCTACCTATTCAAAGTAATAGGTTTATCAGTTGAGGTGGGCGGGGCTAGCTTCAGATGGGCGGGGTTTGAAAAAAATGACTCTCTGAATGACTGTTTTCTGGCTGAAAACTGCAGATTTGAGCATTAAATACTCTAAAACTCCAGCATCTTACAGAATAAGGGACACAGTGCTGGAAACAGCAGGTCTGTCACTAGCTTGTGCTGTCCTCAGCAAGGGGGGCATAACCTATGTGACAGGTTCTCTTTAATAGAACCCTCAGGTCCATAGTCCCACCAGTGGACCAGATATTGTTAGGTCCCGCTAACCATCTTTTGATCAATGATCTCCTAAACTTTAAACTGGAGCCAACCCCTATCTAACAGAGGAAGTAAAAGAGATTTAACTGCTTCAGAAGAGGTTTATGAAACACATTTGGTATTCTCAAAATGGCCATATGTAGAAGATGAAAGGCAAATGGGTTAGTAATTTAATACTGCATATTGTGTAATGTATTTAGTTTTGGCAAAGGTAATATCAAGTTTAAGATCCTTGGTAGACAACCAAGGAATGACACTATACAGACTGAAGGACTGGAGGATTGTCTTTTTTTTCAGAGGCTATCTTCAGCTTCTGAGTGTCAACATCTTTGAAAACCCCAAATTACTAAAAGAAGCATGAAATCTTAGTTGATTCCTGGAAATTATTATTATTCAAGGTGAATTCAACAAAAGAATATAGTCAACCCGATGATCCGAGACATAACAGTGCCAACAGTTTGATTTTAATGCTCAGTCAGACTGTTTGTTTGTCTATGGATGATAAGTAGAGGAAAACAACATGTTCAACCAGGCCACAGTAGGCTTTCCAGAGTTTCAACACGAACTGAATACCATGATCAAGCATAGTTTTCAGGAATTATTGAAATCTAACAATATGCTGAATAAATTATTTAGAAAAAGTATGTGAGCTTAGCACTAAGAGTTATAAAATAGCATTTTAGACATTTCAGAGCTAGAGCAGTTCTTATCTTTCATCAGAAAAAAATTCCCTAGGTTACCGACCACCTCTCTCTAACCTAGGAGTAGTGGCTGAGCTGGTGACATAACTACCTGCTGTGCCTTATTGGCAGAATGAAGCTTCTGATTCCTTGATCTTACTTTTCTACAGAGAACTTTAATCCTTTAGAATTACTGCTTTTAGAGAAGCATTGTGCCATCCTGTTGTCATGGGTGGTCCCGCAGCCGTGGGTCCCCTCTGTGTCCCCCTGCCCCAGGGACGAGTGGCACCGCGGTCCGCAGGTCTGGCCGCGGCCGCACTTGCTCAACCCGGGATCCTTTCCACGCTTTTGCCCCGGGACGGTTTATACGACCCCAACCTTGCTGCCTGCCCTGACCTTTCCGCCTGTCCTCGACTACGCCTACGCCTGACGATTCTGTACCACGTTCACCCTTGGCTGCCACCGTAAGCAAGTCACGTCAGTGGAAGCGACCTGGTAGAATCCCAGCTCTGGTGAAAACTGGGACCTACTTAGACTCCGCTCCCTGGCGTGGCTTATACCATCGCTTGCGGCGTCCAGTGGATCCACTACCGCTGTCCGTAACAGTTAGATCCGGCCATGGATCCCGCCAAGGTGCCTGCCCGTATTGCAGAACCTACGTCCCCGTCATTGCCCCGCAGTTTGCAGCGGAATTTCGCAATAGGCACAGCAGTTGGATCAGCTGTCCGACATGGCACGACAGCTCTTCACGTCTCAGCAGCAGCCCCCCTCCGCCTGTAGTTCCTTTCGCTCCCCCCTTCCTTTGGTACGGTGGCCCCAAGCTTCGACTTCCTCTACCATCTAAGTTTGAGGGGACCGAAGCTTTGCAGGGGTTTCATCACCCAGTGCTCCATGCACGTGGAGCTGTTGGCTGATCAGTTTCCCACAAAATGGGCAAAAGTGGCATTCGTGGTTAGCCTACTTTCCGGGAAGGCCCTGGCTTGGGCAAACCCCTCTGGGATAGAAGCGACCCGGTGACTGAAGACCACAGGCCTTCTTTCGGAATTCCGTAGCATCTTGAGGAACCAGCGTGTGCATCTTCTGCCGAGACGGCACTCCTGAATCTTCGCCAGGGTGACTCCTCCATGGGAAACTATGCCATACTATTCCATACTCTGGCCTCGGAGTCATCCGAGTCATCCCCCTTTAAAAGGGGTTATCCAGCAGGGTGAAGGAGGGCAATGGCCGCTAGAGACCTCCCGTTCTCTTGAGCAAAACTCATCCACCTGGCCACTCGTTCTCGCTGAGAGACAGGAGGAGCTCCGCCAGGAACGAGAAGGAATACATCCCCGCTGGCTGCCTCGACTAGCCCCAGAGGCCAGAAAACGCTTGTACCTAGGTGCTCCCGGGGTTTTTTTGAAGGGGGTCCCAGGGTGCTTTTCAATCCTCCGCTCCCACTGTTTCCACCCTTGGAATAACTCCCATGGTGATTTTTCTTCAGTCAGTGGGGAACTTCTGAGTGACTCCATTCTGTACATCACCAGGCCAGTGTCCCTCCAGGTGGGGGCCCTGCACAAGGAGAAGATTGCCTTCCACGTGCTACCGAGGTCTTCGTCGGCGATCCTCTTGGGGCTTCCATGGCTGTAACGTCATGCCCCTACGCTCGACTGGAAGACCGGCGAGGTCTTGTGTTGGGGACCGGATTGCCAGAGTCACTGTCTGGTCGCACCCAGCCCAGTGCGTGCCATCCCTCTGCAGTCATCTCCCAAACCTCTGCCAGGCCTGCCAGCAGAATACCAGGACTTTGCGGATATGTTTTCGGAAAAGGAGGCTGAGACGCTGCCGCCCCATCGGCCCTATGACTGTCCTATTGTCCTTCTCCCTGGGACCAGTCCTCCTCGAGGGAGGGTCTATCCTTGTCTGTACCGAGACTCAGGCCATTCTAATCTAAAAGAGAATTTGCAAAGGGCTTATTCGCAAATCTTCCTCCCCAGCCGGTGCCGGTTTCTTCTTTGTGGAGAAAAAGGATGGTTCTCTCCGCCCGTGCATTGATTACCACGGCCTAAATAAGGTTACCGTTAAGAATCGTTACCGTTCCCTTTCTAATTTCGGAACTCTTCGACCGGCTCCGGGGAGCCAAGGTTTTTTCGAAACTGGACCTGTGAGGAACTTATAATCTCGTCAGAATCCATAAAGGCGATGAGTGGAAGATGGCCTTTAACACACGCGACGGGCACTTCGAATATTTGGTAATGCCTTTTGGACTATGCAACGCCCCAGCCGTCTTTCAGGAACTCGTTCATGACATCTTTACAGTAGAGGCCTCCTTTACTCGTGTGTCATCGTCTACTTGGACGACATCCTGATTTTTTCTCCTGATCTTCTGACCCATCGGTTGCAGGTACGCCAGGTACTGAGTCGTCTCCGCAGCAACCGGCTATACGCAAGTTGGAGAAATGCTTTTTCATCGGATGAGCCTTCCATTCCTGGGTTATATCTTTCGGATAGGTCTCAGAGGATCCAGTAAAGTTATCGGCCGTTCTGCAGTGGCCGCGACCTGTGGGCTTCGGGTCATAAAAGCGCTTTTGGGTTTTGCGAACTATATCGCCAATTTATTCCCATTTTTTTTACATTGGTGCCGCCAATTGTGGCCCTCACTAAGAAGAACGCCAACCCGAAACTCTGGTCACAAGGGCCGAAAATACATTTTCGGAGCTCAAGTCGGCTTTTGCCTCTGCACCCATCCTGTCTCGCCCGGATCCAGACAAACCTTTCGCCTGGATGTGGGATGCTTCCTCCGTGGGGGCAGGAGTGGTTCCTCCACGCAATGGCGAACTCTCACTGCGGATTCTTATCAGACCTCTCCGGCGGAGTGATTAGCCCATCGAAGACGAGAATTGTTAGCCTCAAAATGCCTGGAGGAATGGCGCCACCTCCTGGAAGGAGCTCGCCATCCAAATGATGTTTACACAGTCACATGAATCTTCTGTATCTCAGTCGGCTCAACGCCTTAATCACTCGCCAGGCGTAGGTCGGGTCGCTATTATTCCTCTCGTTTTGACTTCCGGATTCACTTCCGCCAGCAGAAAAGAACGTTAAGGCCGACGCCCACTCCGTGCTCCGTACACCATCGGGGGTAGATCCCGTGTCCTCAGCATATTTATAACCCCAGAAGTTGGTTCATGTTGCTCCGTGGACCTCAAACAGATTCTCGGGGGAAGACATACATGCGTCCGGCTCTCCGAGGGGATTCTAAATGGGGAAAACTGACCTGGTGGCCGAGGCACCCTGGCGCTTGTGAATAACGTATCAGCTGATCTCCCGCTTCTCTTGGTGGCCGACTCTTGCTAAGGATCAAAAGAAAATTGTGGAAGCCTGTTCTCCTGTGCATGGGATAAGACGCCCCGTCACAGCCTGGCTGTCCTTCTGCACCCTTGCCACGGAGTCTCCATGGTCGCAGTTGTCTATAGATTTTATCACCGACCTTCCTCCGTCCTCCGTCAATACTGCTATTTGGGGGGTCGCTGACCGTTTTTTCTAAGATGGCACCTTCTGTCCCTGTTGCCAGGTCTTCCGTCCGCTCCTCAGTCGCTACACTCTCTTCGAAACTCATTTTCAGACTACATAGCATCCCCGTCACATCGTCTCGGTCCGCGGGGTCCCATTTAGTCTCCAGTTTTGGCGTGCCTCTGCTTACGGTTGCAAGTAAAAAATTGGACTTTCCTCATGCTTACCACCCTCAATCAACGGTCAGGTGGAGAGGAATCAATCAAATATCTTGGCACGTATCTTCGCCACTTCGTCTCGGCCCTCAAGACTGATTAGTTCGGTTATGGCCCTGGGCTGATTTCTCTTATATGCTCCCTGGACTATGAATCTACGGGCTCTTCTTCTTCTATATGTGTCTATGGACTGCATCCTGCCCACCCTCCCTCTGTTTCTGCCTCCGAGGTTCCTGCGGTTGGATACCTTGTGGGACATCTCGGCCATTCTGGGAGCAGACTCGTCAGTCCTTCAGCAAACGACAGTCCGACATGAAGTCCCAGGCGGGAGAAGAAGAGGAGGACCGACCCCAACCTTTGCTTCCAGGTGATGAGGTGGGCTGTCTGCCAAGTCGTCCGGCTCAAGATTCCTAGCTTAAGCTAGTCCACGGTTCTGGGGCCATTGAGGTGTTACTGCAGATCTATCCGGTGGCTTATTAACTCGGCTCCCTCCTACCATGGCATTCAGAATTCTTTCATGTCTCCCTGCTTAAGCCTGTGGTGTTAATCGTTTTCTTGGAAAGTCGCGTCTCACCCCCTGAAGCTTAGGCCTCAACGTGATTCGTGGTGAAAGAGATTCTGGCTATGAAGTCTATCAGAGGGAGAGCGACACTTTCTCTTTGATTGGGAAGGATTCGGCGGAGGAGAGATCTTGGGAGCCGGGAGGACTAACATCTTGGGATCGTGGACCTACTGAAGAAATTTCTTCTTTCCAGAAAGAGGGGAGGGATTAGGTGGAGGGGGGTGTACTGTCATGGGTGGTCCCGCAGCCGTTGGTCTGGCTGCGGGCATACCCGTGTCTGCTCTGTGTCCCCCTGCCGCAGTCCGCAGGTCGGGCCGCGGTTGCACTCGCTCCCCCGAGAGCCTGCATTTACCTAGCCACGCTCCAGTCCCTGCGCGGCTCTCTGCCGGCTGCAGTGTGCGCTCGCGCCCCTAGCGCGCGTGGCAGCTCTTTGAAATTTAAAGGGCCAGCGCGCCAGAAATTGGTTAATTGCTGGCCGCTGGCCCTATAGATTGTTTCCACCCGGCACTTCCTTGCCGGATCTATTGTGCGTTGGAAGTGCGTTCTAGTGTCTTCGGTGTTCTGCTCCTTGTGCTACGCTTATTGACCACGGACCTTTGCCACCTGCTCTGACCCTCTTGCTACGTTTATATACCACGAACCTTGCTGCCTGCCTGACCTTTCCGCCTGTCTCGGCTCGCCTACGCCTGCGTTTCTGTACCACGCTTACACCTTGGCTGCCACCGTATGCAAGTCAGTCAGTGAAGCGACTGGTTAGAATCACGCGCAGCAAGTCCCATCCGCTTTGCGGTGGGCTCTGGTGAAAACCGGGACCTACTTAGTACTCGCTCTCTGGCGTGGCTTTATACCATCACTTGCGGTGGTCCAGCGGATCTATACACAGTCCGTAAACACCTGTCAGGTCTGTCATATCTGTTATGATTTGCTTCCCTTCAGAGTTAGGCAGATCTTAATCTTGCTTTGTGCTACAAGCTTCCCTAGGCTACCGAATAATTCCCTCTGTGCTCTAACAAACTGCTGCTGCAATGTCTGGAATGGTGACATAACTCCCTGCTGTGTGTTATTTGCAGGACATAGCTTCTCTTTACTTAAAGAGGACCTATCAATTCCAGAGAAACCTCATGAAGTAAAAGAAGACTAAAATACAACCACATCTCAAATATTCTTCATTAGAAATAAGCATTTCACCTGTAACTCAGTTTTAAAAAAAAAGTGCTGACCTTTAAGACTAGCTAAGAAGTCGGGCCAAGTGGAACTGACGTTGGGAAGGGGGAACACTTGTTAACAGTTGCGTGAAAGTAAACTGTTTCTGAGCTGGGAGAGTCCACGGTGCGGGAGGAAGCCTGTAAGTCTACTTCATGTGACCACACTACCAAGCAGTGTAATATTGATTCCTGGGTTCTTTGGAGGAGGAGGAATGAATCAAACAGGTAACCTTCTGTCTCAGTGTGACTTGCTGCGGTACTGTTATGTAGGGAGAAACTCATGATTACCCTGTTCAAGCTCAGCTATGCTCCTTCTGCTCCCCTGCACATTTGGTAACTCCCACAGAAGTATTCCTTCTTGATACGGATCTCTTGAGTTACAAAGGGAAAGTAAAACCTGTTCCCCTGTAATACTGAGGTACATCCTCTGGATTGCTAATGACATGTAGTTGAGTAAAGTCTTTAATTTCATCTACTATCAATTTTTTGTGTTTGTGTGGATGTGATAGTTTCTCTTTAATGACAAACTTTAACCCTTTATGGCTCTGTAGCCTTGTTCACTACTGTTTAAAAGCCTCCAGCACTAATGTCCCTCTAAAGGGGTCAGCTAGGAACAGCAGAGATGATATGCCGTTCCGTAGACCACAAGGTCAAAGAGTCAAATAATCCATGGTCCCTACCACAAAAGACAGGAGAGGGATAATTCAGGAGACTAGTGTAACTAAGTTGAGTCAAATAAAAAAGTTCACTTTACAAAAATAAAGCACCAGGTTGCATGAAACAATAGCCGGCATAAAAAATAAACTATGGGGTTTTAAATAGGGAATCTGGTGTTCTGATTGGAACAGCCACCAGCCCCTTGACTGGTCCCCTGATCCAACACAATCAACAATTCCCGCAGGCTTATTTCATTACTTTTTATTATAATTTATTTTTTAAATGTTTTTTTTTTTTTTTATTTATTTATTATTTTTTTTTTTTTATCCTTTTTTTATTTTTAATTATAATTTATTATATTTTTTTATTTTAATTATTAAAAATTTCTTTTATTTAAAATTTTTTTATTAATTATAACTTATTTTTTAATTTCTATTTTTTTTAATATATTTATAAATTTTATTTTTTTATTAAATTTTTTTTTTTTTAATTTAATATATTAAAACTTTTTTATTTTTATTATAATAATTTTAATATTATTTCAATATTACAAAGCTCAATATGTACAATTCACTGGTTTCAAAGGTTTAGATATGACAGAGAAAACCCAATGATCTGCCAGCCTGGCAGACATTAAAGGGGTCGTCTCACTACATTGATTCGTCCTGTTTTCTTGGTTTAATTTTGAATTCAGGGGCGTATTTACTGGCTTCTGCAAGGCTGCAGTAGAAGCCAGGTCTGTAGCTATAGCAACCAGCGCTGGCAGCCTACTAGGAGAGATCAAACAGGTCTGTAGCTATAGTGACCTGAAGACTGATTCGCCCATACTTAGGAGGGATATCTCAAAAATAGGTAGGACACCGTTAATGGACATATATTTGCAAAGTGACTTGTTTTTGCAAGATCTTAACGTAAAATTGCAAACTTTAGTGAGACTAACCTTTAAGGGTGACATGTATGAATGGGGCCGGACCCCGACTCCTTGTAATGTGGCAATGGTTTTCTGGGTCGTCTCTCACATTCATAGAATTAGACACATTTATGATAATGATGCCATCATAGGCGCTTATCAGTTAGAACAGTCAGAACAAGTTAAAGGTGGTCTTTTTAGGGGGGCCTGAACCATACTTGTCGTAATTGGCACCATTGGCGCCTGTATGAATGAACTGCAAAAGAACAGATTCCTTCATCCTGCCGCATTCTACACTACATTAAGCATACCTCCCAACTGTCCCGAATTGGGCGGGACATTCCCGCTTTGGGGACCCTCCTTCCCGCTGGGTCCCGAGACCGTTGGGAGGTGTCACGACTTGTTCGGGTGTCTCCCGGGGATCCAGGGCCTGTGCCCTGAATCCCCGGGACTTCGCTATGCAGGTCACTGTTTGCGCGTCCACGGGACGCGCAACAGTGTCGCGATCACCGGCCACATGTGAGGAGGGAGCGTCTCTCCCTCACAGGTGACCGGTGCAGAGAGCAGGGACGCAGGGGAAGCGTCATAGAGATGCTCTCCCCTGACGTCCACTGCCTTGCAGGGGGCTGCCCAGCCCCCCGTACACTGATGAATGTGACGGCCGGGCCGGAGCCAGCAGCAGCAGCAGGAGGACGAGGACACCGTGTAAGGTACGTGTCTCTTCCTCCGCCCTGCCCCCCAAAACGGCCCCCTGCTCACCCCCCCCCAACACGGCCCCCCCTGCTCACCGCAAAAAACGTCCCAACCTCCCATGGCTCACCCATCGGCCCCCCACCTGACACCCAAAAAGGCCCCCTCTCCCTGCTCAGCCCACTCGGCCCCCTCCCTGACATCCAAATCGGCCCCCTCTCCCCGGCTCACCCCAAACCGGCCCCTGCTCACCACTCAGCCCCCTTGACACTCAAATTCGGCCCCCCTCCCCCTGCTCACCCCACTCGGCCCCCCTCCCTGACACCCAAAACGGCCCCCTCTCCGCTGCTCACCCCACTCAGCCCCCCCTCTCCCCTGACCGCCACTCGGCCCCACCTCTGACAACCCCTTTCACCACCCGTCCCTCAAATCGCCCCCTCCGCCTTCCTGACACCCCACTCAGCCCTCCCTCTTCCCTGTTCCCCAAAACTGCCTCCCCGTCTCCCTGCACCCACTCAGCCCTCCCTGGAACCTTCACTCAACCCTTCCTCCCTGAACAAACCTGGGACCTCCACTTGACCCCCCATCTCCTGTACCCTTTCCACCACACCCCCTCCTTTACTCCCTGACCCCCACACACTTTTCCTCCCTTCCCCTGGCCTACCAGCTTTACCACGGCTGAATGCATTATCCTGCACCCGGGAAAGCTGAGTGGAACCATCCCCCACAGCAGGGCACCTAGCTTTCCTGGACACCTGCGGTGAACCATGTCACCCAGCTTTACCTGAAGTTGCTGTATAACCATCCAGCATTGTGGGAAAGCTGGGTTAAAACCTCCACAGCAGGCATCCAGGACGCTTGGTAACTGCTGTGGGGGTATGGGGCGCAATCAGCTTTCCCGGGTGCTGGATAGTCATTCAGCATGTTGGCAATACGTTGGGTGAAAACCTCCCACAGCAGGTGTCCAGGAAAGCTAGGTTGCCTTGCTGTGGGGGATGGGTGCCCACTTCAGCTTCACGGGGTGCTGGATTTGAAGGCATTCAGCATGCGGGAAAAGCTGGGTTAAAACCCTCCACAGACAGGCGTCCGGATAGCTAGGTGCCTGTGTGGGGGATGGGTGCCACTCATGCTTTCCCGGGTATGTGGATAATGCAGTCAGCATGGGAAAGCTGGTTAAAAAACCCTCCACAGCAGGTGTCCAGGTAAGCTAGGTGCCTGCGTGTGGGATGGGTGCCACTCAGGCTTTTCGGGTGGTGGATGCTCCTTCAGCATGCGGGAAAGCTGGGTGAAAAACCCTCCACTAAACAGCCGTCCAGAAGCTAGGTGCTTGCTGTTTGGATGGGTGCCAACTCAGTTTCCTGGGACAAATGCTGTGGGGATGTCACCCAACTTTCCAAGGCACTGTGTAGGCTATTCAGCATCGTGGAAAGCTGGGTGACACATGGGGATGTCATCCAGTTTTCCTGGGCACTGAATAGGCTATTCAGCATCCCAGAAAGCTGGGTGATGCCCATTTGTAGGTTTTTTTTTCTTTTTACAGGTTTTCCCCTTGACACGTCGGTTGTGACTACGTGGACAGCGTTCTCTATTTCTTTAATAAAATGGTTAACGGGTCGGGTCGGGAGTGTTTATTTAAATAAAGTGTTTTTTCCTTTTCTGTTGTTTTTTTTTTTCCCCCTTTTATTCTAGTGATAGTAGTGGCGGTATCTGGAAGACGCCTCTCCATTACTATCTCTGGGGCTTGGTGTCAGTCAGCGGTGTTTTTTTGTTGCCCAAGGCTGACACTAACCCCCCCCTGTCACTATTACCCCAGTAAACCCCAAAGCACCAGGGGAATGGAAAAGCCGGTAACCTCCCGAGGCGGAACCCTCTAATGTGAGGGTCCGCTTCTGGAGCAGCTGCAGGCTGGTATTTTAGAATGGGAAGTTAAACCCGTATCGATGGTTCTTCCCCCTTCTGAAAGCATCAGGGGTGCCGCTGTCGGTTTTAACCCTGGCTGGTTATGGAAATTGGGGGGGATCCCACGTCGTTTTTTTTCCGAAAATTTGTTTATTTTTGAAAAATCGCCACGGGCAACACTGTAATAAACAGGAGGTGCCCACGAGGATTCTCAATAAAGAATGATTTTCCCAAAAGAAGAAACAACGTCGGGGTTTCCCCCCCAATTTGCAAAAGGAAAACTTCCACAAAAAAAATTTAAATTTTTAATAATAACTATTAAAAAAACGTCAAAAATAAAATTTAAAAAAACCAACCCCAAAACAAGGGCCCCGGGCTTTTCAAAAATTCCTATTGGTCACCACGGAAATGGGAACCTAAATGTCCCTAGTCTGCCGTCCCTAGGATAGACTTTAACCTCCCCAAAGGACGGG